>OY992522.1:4084881-4159873 GCA_963921215.1 Scoparia ambigualis
CGAACAAAGCAATGCTGGGCTCTGATTCTGTATCGCAATCTATAGATTCCACACCTAAACCTTACAGCGCACAAACGTTAAACGCATACGTTTTTGGAAGATATCGTAACTTTTAAGGATTTAACGTGGTTTTAAAACAAGGAATCGTTACAGAATAAGGGCCCAGGACAGTCCTGCTTGGCGAAATGATTAAGTATGAGGGTGGTAGCAATCAAGAAAAATGATGTGCCTTATTTTGTTGGCTTAAAGTATCTGGTATACTGTTATTTTAAAAGAAAAGTTTTATGATATAAAGCAATAAACGAATTTATTTATTTTTAGTTTCTTTTTTGTTCGGCTTACTTAAATAATTCATTTTAACCGGTTTCATTATTAACCTCTCAATTGCTAACTCCTGCTAGGTCGAGGATCCATCATCTCATTATTTTAATAATACATCAACTATTGCAAAATATGGTAAACGTAGTTTTCCATAATAATATCTACTGAATCGGAATCAATAGATTTGCCCTCAGTCCCGCCAATATATGTGCATACTTAAGCCAATCCGTTTGACATACATAAGTAGCCACTGGACACTCTGTGTGGTCCTATCCACTCAACGCCACAAAAAAACTAAACAATCGTTTTTACAAAGATACCAAGCTTTCTTTTACACTGCAACCGAAAATTTTGCAGATCAAATACAACCTTAGCAGGTTCAAATAAGGTTAGGCGGTAATTTGGCGAGGGGTAAAAGAAAAAGTTTGTTGCACGGTCAGCAAAAACGAAATAATTGGCAGAGGATCTGCTGTCAATTTGAAATGATTTCGTCGCGACCATGTCTAATTAATAAAAACGGGAGGCATAAAAACTATGAAACAAATAAACATCGGTTCGTTTAGGGACCTCACCCGATGATGAACAGAGAAAAGGTTATCGTATTTCTTTTGTGCGATACTAGAGAAAAGGTTATCGTATTTCTTTTGTGCGACGATAAAAAAATATATTATCACATAATTATGTACTACAAAATGGTGAAACGAGCCCACAAAATTATACACAAACACTGCTACCAAACACAGAGTCTGTTAGTGACACAGGGCTCAAAACATGACAATGGCATTTCTATACCTAGATTGCAACCAACCCACAAACTCCATTCATATGAAGTATCAAATTCATCACGAGTACTAAACGTTCGCAGCGGCGTTGCATTGCAGCCATATAAATCATCCGATTGGCACGGGCTACCGACTAATTAACGCTTCGCAGCGCTATATTAATATCGCTATTCAATTTACCCTCTCGCTTCATAGTACGTGCTGGCTATTAGCTGAGAGTGCCGGGGTTGTTGCTTTCAAAATGAAACTTTACTTACATATTATATTATCCTGACCCTGACACTGTTTCGTACTGTTAACAAATTGAACGCGAATTGATCTGTTAAAAATTTCTTACGTTACGGTGTGTGTTTTGTTCATTTAAGTAAACTTCAGAAACTATCTCCGTCGTCGGGGTCACCATTTAGGGATGCGGAGGACCACTGTAGGTAATACTAAGTATTTATTCTGTGACTATAGGGAAGCGGAAGGTAGCGTAAGAATGTAGGCCATATTGTAGAAAGGTCATAGCGAAGATCTTCCTCGGAGCTGGGTGGTATAGCTCGGGCACCGAAGTCCAACGGATGTTAGTTGGAGCTGCTATTATAGCTAAGGAGATGGTAAAACTTCGCTACCGCGATGCAGGCTTCTCATACTATTTTATCGTCGTAGTATGGCGACGTCGTTGGTATGCGTTTGTGGCGCCATCTGTTGACACGGTTGGGAAGGTGTTTGCTTCGTGTCGAATAATGTGCGGCGTATGCGGTAGGTGGCGCCCGCCGCCACAGTGCGATTTTCAAGCTATGTTTAGAAAATAATATAATATTACATAGGTACTTATATTATCTCTAATATTAAAATGCCTAGGCCTATGTACTGTCCGTGCCTCTGTAACCGTTTCGCGCGGTGAAAGAATACCACTACCCCCTCTGTTCCCTTGGGTGTCGTAAAAGGCGACTAACGGACTAAAGACTGCACATAGTTCCAACAGCATAGAGTGGCGATAGGCTCACCACCTGTTACGCTGAGCATGTGTACAGTCGCAATTTGATGGAAAGTGGATTATGGTAGGGGACTGCTTTTGCGGTCGTCATTGCCTAGTCTCTGACTAACCCTTCGGGATAACAGTCGGTGATTATTATGTGGTATGTACTGTCCCATTGTTAAGCTGGGCAAAAGCACGCAAAAGCCTGCATTACTAGCTTAATCGCCGCGCTTGCCAAATGCGGATCGGTCATCACAAAGCCGGGCTATGCGTCCAAAAATCCGTAACACACTACGTATTCTAAACCAAACTCAAATCTCTGCTTGAGTACAGTTAGAAAGGGATGGAGCAATTAAGAGCGTTTACGCCGAGCGCGAGACCTGAAGTTTAGGTTTTTAAGTCCAAATATCACGCACACAGAAGCGAGCTGTGAGCGCGCGCGACTGTGTGTGTACAATAGGCTAGTTCTGCTCACTATAGTCAAACTCACTCACTTTGATCCGTTAGATCGAATTTGCTTTTTCGTAATAGGTACTCGATTTTTTTTTAATATGGGCGTAAGTAATGCATGAAATGAAATAAGTATAATATTATATTGCATGTATTTTTATTAAACTTGCAATGTATGCTATGTATGTCTAGTTCGGGTGGAGTTTTGCAACTCAATTTTGACCCACTTTCCGTTTACTGATTGAGCTGAAAATTTGCATACATGTGTAAATCGCGTGACAATGCAATTTTATGATTGACATGGTGCTGATCTGATGATGGAGATGGAAGGTGGCCATTGAAACTTTGCAATAAAATAGCACAACCTAATCGAGTTTGGGCTCGTTTGAATCGTCTTGACGAGTAGTTTGTCTTTCAATAGTAACCAGGGTCTGATGATGGAGCTGGATGGTGGTCATAGGAACTCTGTAATAAAACGACGCAACCCCATCAAGTTTCGGCTCGTCTCATTCGTCTTGACGAGTCCTTTGTTTTTAGATGGTTACTAAGGTCTGATCTGATGATGGAGCTGAAAGGTAGTCATAGGAACTCATTGAAAAAACGATGCAACCCCATCGAGTCGCGACTCGTTTGATTCATCTTGACGAGTACTTTGGTGCTAGATGGTAACCAGAGTCTGATGATGGAGCTGGAAGATGGCCATAGGAACTGAGTAATTAAACAACATAATAACCCCATCGAGTAAGGGCTTGTTTAATTCGTCTAGACAAATACTTTGCTGCTAGATGGTAACCAGGGCCTGATGATGGATCTGGAAGGTGGCCATAGGAACTCTGTAATAAAACGACGCAACCCCATCGAGTTTCGGCTCGTTTCATTCGTCTTGACACGTACTTTGTTTTTAGATGGTTACCAGGGTCTGATCTGATGATGGAGCTGAAAGGTGGCCATAGGAACTCAGTAAAGAAACGACGCAACCTCATCGAGTCTCGGCTTGTTTGATTCGTCTTGACGAGTACTTTGGTGCTAGAAAGAAAGAACTTAAAATGTATTTTCATTTCAGGTTATCGAAGATGAGGTTCCACAAACAACAAATAAGGTTGAAGGTCGAAGACTAGTAGATTTTCAATACTTTTTGGACCAAATTAAAATACTTAGTAACCACAATAGAGCCACAGGATGTACAATTAATAATTTACAAGTGATAAAAGAGCATAAAGTAGGCTTATTATCTACATTTTTAATGAAGTATAATATTTACCTTTAGATAAGTCTAAGAATCATGTAAAATCTTGTTTACATAAGAAAGGTCGAAGTATATTTAGTTGACAATACAGCCTGGTCATAATTATATTTTCACATTATAGTTTCTTAGTCAATTATTTTTATAACTAATTAATTTTACGCTGGTATGATAGCCTTTAACAGCAGTGTCTTACAGACAAAGGTACCTACTCAAAATTTAAGTTGCGTTTAAAGTAATGTTCTCTTACTTTCGTTGGAGTTGCTCGAGTGTGTCATACTCTCTCGAAGTGTCTCTGCGGTGGTGGCATGTGCGTCGGGTCGTTACGTTCCCTCAAACATGGTTAAACGAAGCGATGGCTGATTCACATGTTCATTTTCATTAAAGTTCATTTATTCAATTTCTGCTACAACAAGGAGCACTTATGAATGTCGCTATGCAATCGGTTATTTTTATATATATTTCATTCAAGTTCTAACTATGAAGCGGTAGCCTTGTACTGAGAAGAACCGATAAGAAACTCAGCTTAGGCAAGGGCATTTCTTTTCTCGCTTTCTTTTACAGCGTTAATACAAATTGGAAAATGCCCTCGCAATTATAGAAGGACATTTTCTATCACAACAAAAAAAACATTTAATACGATTACAGGACAACACTACTTATACAAAAGAATATCCAATAAAAACAAGTATTGCTCGATATAAAATAAAATAAACAACTTCTTACAGTATCTCTGAAACAAAAAAAAAGAAAGACGATTTAATACTTCCAGTAAAAAATAAGATTGCAAGAGCAGACCAGCCTCCACAGGCGGCATCCGTTCACGAGTATGACATGTGAATCAGCCATCGCTTCGTTTAACCATGTTTGAGGGAACATAACGACCCGACGCACATGCCACCACCGCAGAGACACATTGAGAGAGCATGACACACTCGAGCAACTCCAACGAAAGTAAGAGAACATTACTTTAAACTCAACTTAAATTTTGAGTAGGTACCTTTGTCTGTAAGACACTGCTGTTAAAGGCTATCATACCAGCGTAAAATTAATTAGTTATAAAAATAATTGACTAAGAAACTATAATGTGAAAATATAATATGACCAGGCTGTATTGTCAACTAAATATACTTCGACCTTTCTTATGTAAACAAGATTTTACATGATTCTTAGACTTATCTAAAGGTAAATGTTATACTTCATTAAAAATGTAGATAATAAGCCTACTTTATGCTCTTTTATCACTTGTAAATTATTAATTGTACATCCTGTGGCTCTATTGTGGTTACTAAGTATTTTAATTTGGTCCAAAAAGTATTGAAAATCTACTAGTCTTCGACCTTCAACCTTATTTGTTGTTTGTGGAACCTCATCTTCGATAACCTGAAATGAAAATACATTTTAAGTTCTTTCTTTCTAGCACCAAAGTACTCGTCAAGACGAATCAAACAAGCCGAGACTCGATGGGGTTGCGTCGTTTCTTTACTGAGTTCCTATGACCACCTTTCAGCTCCATCATCAGATCAGACCCTGATAACCATCTAAAAACAAAGTACTCGTCAAGACGAATGAGACGAGCAAAAACTCGATGGGGTTGCGTCGTTTTATTACAGAGTTCCTATGGCCACCTTTCAGCTCCATCAGCAGACCCTGGTTACCATCTAGCAGCAAAGTACTCGTCTAGACGAATTAAACGAGCCCTTACTCGATGGGGTTATTATGTTATTTAATTACTCAGTTCCTATGGCTATCTTCCAGCTCCATCATCAGACCCTGTTTACCATCTAGCACCATAGCACTCGTCAAGATGAATCAAACGAGCCGAGACTCGATGGGATTGCGTCGTTTCTTTAATGAGTTCCTATGACCACCTTTCAGCTCCATCATCAGATCAGACCCTGGTAACCATCTAAAAACAAAGTACTCGTCAAGACGAATAAGACGAGCCGAAACTCGATGGGGTTGCGTCGTTTTATTACAGAGTTCCTATGACCACCATCCAGCTCCATCATCAGACCCTCGTTACTATTGAAAGACAAACTACTCGTCAAGACGATTTAAACGAGCCCAAACTCGATTAGGTTGCGTCATTTTATTACGGAGTTCCTATGGCCACTTTCCAGCTCCATCATCAGGCCCTGGTTACCATCTAGCAGTAAGTACTTGTCTAGACGAATTAAACGAGCCTTTACTCGATGGGGTTATTTGTTGTTTAATTACTCAGTTCCTATGGGCATCTTCCAGCTCCATCATCAGACTTTGGTTACCATCTAGCACCAAAGTTCTCGTCAAGATGAATCAAACGAGCCGCGACTCGATTAGGTTGTGTTATTTCATTGCGAAGTTCCAATGGCCACATTCCAGCTCCATCATCAGACCCTGGTTACCATTTAACAGCAAAGTACTCGGTTAGACGTTTTAAACGAGCCCTTACTCGATGGGGTTATGTTGTTTAATTACAGAGTTCCTATGACCACCATCCAGCTCCATCATCAGACCCAGGTTACTATCTAGCACCAAAGTACTCGTCAAGACGAATTAAACGAGCAGAGACTCGATGGAGTTGCGTCGTTTCTTTACTGAGTTACTATGACCACCTTTCAGCTCCATCATCAGATCAGACCCTGGTAACCATCTAAAACCAAAGTACTCGTCAAGACGAATGAAACGAGCCGAAACTCGATGGGGTTGCGTCATTTTATTACGGAGTTCCTATGGCCACCTACCAGCTCCATCATCAGGCCCTGGTTATCATCTAGCAGCAAAGTACTTGTCTAGACGAATTAAACGAGCCCTTACTCGATGGGGTTATTATGTTGTTTAATTACTCAGTTCCTATGGCCATCTTCCAGCTCCATCATCAGACTCTAGTTACCATCTAGCACCAAAGTACTCGTCAAGATGAATCAAACGAGCCGCGACTCGATGGGGTTGCGTCGTTTCTTTACTGAGTTTCTATGACCACCTTTCAGCTCCATCATCAGATCAGACCCTGGTAACCATCTAAAACCAAAGTACTCGTCAAGACGAATGAGACGAGCCGAAACTCGATGGGGTTGCGTCATTTTATTACGGAGTTCCTATGGCCACCTTCCAGCTCCATCATCAGATCAAACCCTGGTAACCATCTAAAAACAAAGGACTCGTCAAGACGAATGAGACGAGCTGAAACTCGATGGGGTTGCGTCGTTTTATTACAGAGTTCCTATGACCACCATCCAGCTCCATCATCAGACCCTGGTTACCATTGAAGGACCAACTACTTGTCAAGACGATTCAAACCAGCCCAAACTCGATTAGGTTGTGCTATTTTATTGCAAAGTTTCAATGGCCACCTTCCATCTCCATCATCAGATCAGCACCATGTCAATCATAAAATTGCATTGTCACGCGATTTACACATGTATGTAAATTTTTAGCTCAATCAGTAAACGGGAAGTGGGTCAAAATTGGGTTGTAAAACTCCACCCGGACAAGACATACATACATTGCAAGTTAAATAAAAGCTTGTAATAATTTACTTACCAAAGTACTAAGATTTGCAAATCAAGCTATAAATTTGCACTATCTTCGAACTTACGGAAAGGTCGACAACCGCGCCGGGCAGAGCGTCGAGCGACGTGACCACTCTCTCAGAGGCCTCGCGGCGGACTGATTTGAAGCGAGTGGAGCGCAAGGTTTTGAAGTAGTTTTAGAGCAGTTTTAAAATATTCATAGAAAAATTATATAGCTTATTTAGTAAAAACAATTATGTGCAAAATTTAAAGAACACTTTTTTCTATAGTATAAAGCTTTTATCTTATAAAATATATTTAGTACATTAGAGAAAACAATTACTTTATCACCTATAATTTCTTTAAAAATTCACAATGTTTGGAATTTTATAGTTTTTGTTAGTAACCAAAATCAAAAAATGTTTTCAACAAACTATTTTGCTGAGGATCTTTCAAATTGAAATAAAAATGTTGTTATTAGATTTGTTAGTAATTTAAACACATTTTTAAACTTCAAAGTTGACGCGGAAAGTCAAATTATGAAAACCTCTGTTTAGTTATCTTGTTATAAATTCCAAAATATCAATAAATTTAAAAATGTTTTCAACAAACAATTTCGACTACAAGATCGCCTAATGATATAAGTATTTAACATATTTGTAAAGTAAGTATTAACAGATATTAAGAGGTTTAAAAAGTACAGTTCTTGAGCAAAACGGCGCAAAAGGACGTAAACGCTCTTAATCGCGTATATTGCCATCCCTTTCTAACTGTATTTAAGCATGGATTTGATTTTGAGTTTGATTTTAGAATACGAGCCTTAGCCCGAGCTGAGTATTGAATTATTCCGGATACATGCCTCCTCTATATTATTTATTTTAAGTACAAGCGGCCGCTCGCGGTTTCACCCGCGTGGTTCCCGTTCCCGTGGGAATATTGAGTTAAAAAGTATCCTATGTGTTAATCCAGGTTATAAACTATCTGTATGCCGAATTTCATCCAAATCCATTCAGTAGTTTTTACGTGAAAGAGAAACAAACATCCATCCATACGTTCCCGTGGGAATATCGGGATAAAAAGTATCCTATGTGTTAATCCAGGTAATAAACTATCTGTATGCCGAATTTCATCCAAATCCATTCAGCAGTTTTTACGTGAAAGAGTAACAAATATCCATACATACAAACTTTCACGTTTATAATATTAGTAGGATCACTCGGCCACCAAGGCATGTATATATTTTTAATGTGTTGTACGGTATTACTTTAGTAGGTATCTTTATATTATAGTTATGTATTATTTATTCTGTGGTTATGTGCGCAGTTGTTGACAAGTTAACAGCCTACTTTAATATTATGTGGTCACTGTAAGCACAGTATAAATATGTAAGTGTGGAAAATCTCAGTACCAGAAGTACTTTTGTAGCTATAGCTTGACCACGACCGCTATACCGCTGCTGCTATACAAGTTAGTACCGCAGCAGCAGTATAGCGGTCGTGGTCAAGCTTTTATCGTTTATTTGGTAAGTACTACTTACTTACGAACTTTTAAATATAAAAAAAATAGATTTCACTTTGTTTTTTTCCTTATTTTAATATTAATCCTCATTGATAATAACTATACCTACTAACCTAATATAAAAGTAAAGTATAATGCATATTATAATATTAAATTAAACTGTCAAAGAGCTTTAGCTTCTCTGTTACTCTCTGTTACATTTAATTATTTTATACACTTCAACGTACAGTCAGCATTAAAAGTAACTAAATAAAAACAAGGTGGCAAAAGTAATAGTCACGTGTAAGTGTCTTTACATACTAATGATTTAACATTTCAGAATTATATGACATTTTTTGTGTTCATAATTATAACTTCTCTGTTATTACCTATAGTGACGGTCATGTACTTTTGACTCAGCTACAGCTATGTGAAATGAAATGAAATGAAATGAAAAATAATTTATTGGCACATATTTGTTATTTTACATTTATGACAGTATAAATTACATATTATTATATCATTAACAATTTGTATGCCAAAGGCTACCGGCTCAGCTAGATGCAACATAGACATAATGCCTATGTAGCGCTGGTTTTCAGCCAGTTCCATTATCTCTTAAAGCTATTATTCTTAATGGGTAGGTACATGCAAAAAAAAAAAAAACATATATATCCATAAATCCTGCTTTAGCAATTCACAATATCAATATGATTAACATGAGCACACTGACCTGACTGACCAGAATATGTAATAATGCCACAATAAAATCCTTATAATATCCTTATGCCGATCACTGCTCCACCCCGAAACCCACCCCCTCCCTACAATTTTGTTGATTGAGGAATACTTTTTTTAAATGTACTTTAAAAGTATGTTCAGATATGTTTTGGCGCAAAGGTGGAGGAATATTGTTCCACACTTTGGACGCCGCATAGGTGAAGGATCCCCTGAAACCCTGCGTCTTGTGCTTTGGTATGAGAAGAACCAACCTATTTTTACTGCGAGTGTTCCGTGAATGTGCGTCCTTAGCCCATCTGAGCTTCTCATACAGATACTCAGGCGTTTGCTTGGTTACAATTTTATACGTCTGCGTAGCCAGGTGCATATCACGCCGGGCTGCCATCTTCAGCATTCCCTTGTCGTTCAGATACGGCGTCACATGTGCACGCCTCGGAATCCTAAAACAGAATCTTGCGCATGCGTTCTGCACGCGCTGGATAACCTTATGAGTTTTCATATGTATGCGAGGACCGTATACTGTGTCGCAGTAATTAAACTGTGACAATACTAAAGATTCCACAAGAGTAATTCTAACCCTCTCTGACAAAAACTCTCGAATACCATACAGAACCTTCAGCCTATAGAACGCGTTCCGAGCCTTTAGTTTCACGTGTTCAATGTAACGTAGTTCAGGATCCATTAACAGCCCTAAGTTTCTCACTAACTCCACGGATTTAAGATCTTCGTTATTAATTTTGATGCATGGATTATATTCAAGAATTTTTCTACGTTGGCCTTTTGAGCCTAGAACCATAAACTTAGACTTTGAGGCATTCAGTACAAGGTTGTTACATCTTGCCCATTTGTATATCTGCTCCAGGTCAGCATTGAGATTCGCCAATGCACGTCCAGTGTCCACAGGTCTGAACGACTGATATACTTGAGTATCATCTGCATACAGATGTAGCTGTGAGTCTGACACCCTGTTTCTCAAGTCCGCAGTGTAAATTATAAACAGGATTGGACTCAGTATTGAGCCTTGCGGCGTACCTCTTTCAATGGATCTTGTTTTGGATCTCAGAATTTGACCACTCTCTCCTTCCACTTCTACAAATTGATGTCTGTTTGTGAGAAACGATTTGAACCATTTCAATGCTAATTCCGATGCTCCGTAGTAAGAAAGTTTAGCCAGTAGTAACTCCACATTAAGACAATCAAAAGCTCTGGAGAAATCCAGCAGCACCAAAAAACTTCCCATACCAGCGTCCGAGGCAGTGATAATGTCATCAGTAACCTTCGACAGCGCAGTCGCCGTCCCAAACCCCTTACGAAATCCGGACTGTGTTTTGGGCAGAACACTGGCCGACTCCAAATACTCATTCAACTGTGAACAAATGATCCTTTCTATTATCTTGGAAATCACAGGTAAAATGCTTATTGGCCTAAGGTCTCTATGTGATTCCACTAACGAACCCTTAGGTATAGGTCTCACTTTGGCCAATTTCCAAGCATCTGGAAAAATACCTGTTCCTATGGACCTGTTGATTATCTCTGTTATAAGCGGTAAAGTCACAGGCAGTGTCATTCTCAGCATGTGTATCGAAATGGCGTCATGTCCCTGCGCATTAGTTTTTATTGATAAAATTATTTTTCTGACCTGCTCTTCCGTACATAAGTCCATTTCAAAACTATTTTCGCAAAATTTGTTCTGGCTGAAGTACTCGAGTGTTTCCATGTGAGTATTAGACTCACCAGGTAATTTCAGAAAGAAGTCGTTTATTTCATCGGGTATTAACAGTTCCTCCGGAATACCAGCTGGATTACCGAGTGAAGCAGTTTTCTTTAGGTTCTGCCACATTATGTTTGGGCTCTGTTTATTGTTATTGACATAGTGAGTGAAATAACATCGCTTCTCTCGTTTATGAGTAGCATTCACAAAATTTTTGAGAGTCTTGTAATATTCCATTTGTATTACGCTTTTGCTGGCGCGAGCTCGAGACAACGCTTTTTCCCGCAATACCATCATTTTTTTTAAGTTTACGGTTAACCAGGGCTTAACTCCCGGACGAATGTTTTTGTGCAGCAAGGGAGCGTGCCTATCAAAAAGCCTGATCAAAATATTATTAAACTCGTTTACCATTATATTTACGTCACCGCAGTTCATTAGCGTTGTCCAAGGACAGGAGCTGAGGTCATCTAAGAAAGCCTGTTCGCTAATCCTGTTCAAAGATCTCGTTAGAATAATGCGCGGTCTGGGTTTGGGTCTACACAACTTCAACTCAGCAAGAACAAGTCCATGGTCACTCAAACTGGGGTTGTGATACACACTCAAGCTCCTGCATAGGCTGGGACTATCCGTTATAAAAAGATCCAGTAATGTAGATGAAGCATCAGTAACCCGGGTCGGCTCCTTCACCATTTGTTCTAAATTGTGTTCATACATAAAAGAGCTCAGGTCTAATGCCTGTCTTGTACCCGTCATCAAGAGGTCAATGTTGAAATCAGTAACAATAAATATATGCTTATAAGAACAAAAAGCACTTACAGACTCGCCAAGCTGCTCCAAGGCCTCTTTGTAATTTATAGATTCAGGCCGATAAGCTGTACCCACTGCAACTTTTCCAATACCCTGTACTGTGAGTTCTATCCACATCTGTTCCAATGTTGATATCGGATGATCCATGTTTCGCACTCGCAATCCCTTTCTGATGAAAAAACCGACACCTCCGCCACGAGCATCACGTGCTCGTGGTCGATGCCTGAAACTGTAACCAGTTATAAACTGTGCATATTTTTCCTCACCCGCTGCCAACCATGTTTCATTCAAAGCTAAAATGTCGGGTCGATAATTATCTATACTAGCCTGGAGTTCATCTTTGCCTGTATTCAATGAACGCACATTCAACAATCCCAACTTTAAATTATAATGCCTATTCTTACCCATTAAAAGCCAATATGTCAGTCAACAGCTGTGTCAATTCAACCGTAACAATCATTTGAAAATTTCATATGCTAAGCTACTGTTGATGCTGACTGTACTAACCGAGCTATAACATTCTTTCTCACACTTAACCTTAAAGATCCATTAGACCTATCTATTATTACACTCTTATAAATGAAACACTTTTCGCATTCTCGTTCATTTTTACATATCACTTTCCATTACCTATAAAACGTTCGAAAAAAAGTGACGTATTAAAACGGCCGGCCCGTGATTAAAACGTCACTTTGTCGCAATAATTGCTCAGCGGCGACGGACGCTGCGCCGCAACTCGAAAACGGTGCAACAGTGACATATCTCGCGGTTTTTTACCACCGCCGACTTTACTAATGACAGTGTACAAATAGCCAAATCAGCACCCCGGCCACGTAGCGCAATAACCATGAAACGTTACTGTCATATGTCGAACACGGTCCGCGGTATGCGCACGGTAAAAACGACACAACGACCGTACAAGCTCTCCGGATTCCGACGACGTGTGTTTATAGGCTAGCATTCCGAAATGCGACACTGTTTTGCTGGGGGTGGCTGTTTGATATTCTATACTTCGCAGTGCTTAGTATTGGATTTCTGCAGAATAAATTCAAGGGTGACTTTCTTTTACATTCCACAATGGTATTGCCTTCGTCTCATGTGATGGTAAGTAACAATATACGCATTCGTTAGCCATAGAAGAACTGGCTTTGTTACCTCTAACTGACGGAACACAACAAAGCTACTATTAATGTCAAAACAAGCTTAAATAAGATAGAGGTAGGTACAACACGCGGACACATTCCACTCGTTCCACCTACCAAAAACCTAAGGGAGCTACTATAAAAATATGCCAAGAAGTCCAGGAAAATGCATGAGCTGTTTAAAGGTTTTATGAGATCCAGTAAATAAACTTATTGGAAATAGAAGCATAATGACTAAGACCCTATTGTCATCAGTGCGTTAGTTGTAACATTTTTAAAAAACACATTTTTTGCTGCTTGCAATGTCCGAACTGACCATCGTCAGTCAGAAACACAGACCACATTGGTATGTGGTCTGAAAGCACGCACAAAATTAAAATTCAGTCTTAAAATAATAATTGCACTTAGCTGAAACTTGAACTACTTGAACTGAAACTTAGCTACTGAAACTAGCATACATGTCGTCGACATTTTTCTTTAAAGTACCTACCTACTAGTTTTCCTAAATTCCATTTTGAACATTTTAAAGTTTACTTACAAAAATGTATACAGCAAAGTTCCCTAAAAGCGCAGTTTAAACTTCGCAAGAAAATAATTAAGGTACACCACTTTCAGCACGACGCGGGATGGAGCTTAGAAGCTCTCAGTAGCAGTTTTAATCCTTCGGAGGTAGCCTTTCAGGTGACTTGCTGGGACTAAACGAGTACGTAACAGGTGGGATTAAAGGTACCGCCTTAATTGGCTCATCACATTACTGAAGAGACGAGGTAGCGTTAGTGTTGGCCAGGACTTCTTTAAGAGGAAACACTACGTGGAAGTGGCATGCAAAATTCTCACACAAAACATAGATCTAAAACAGAAAAACGACATTTCGTAGTCCCCTGTTTCTTCCTTCAGAACTGGACTAATTTTTATAACTTTATCAGCATCGGTTAAAGAAAGAGATTTTCTATGACTGTATGTTTGATTTTTTTTTTAAACCAGCCACTTAATGTTTGTGAAGACGCCTTAAAACGGAGTGTTTTTGCTAGGTTTTGACGGCTCCTGGTTGTTAAATAAATGACGCACCTAATGCAAAAAAATTAAACAGACATAGAAAACAAAATGCAGACATAGAAAATCTCTTTCAAAAGAAAGAGACTTTCTGAAAAATACATAAAAATTGGTCTAGTTCTGCAGGAAGAAACAGGGGACTAGGAAACGTCGTTTTCCTGTTTTAGATCTGTGTTTGTATGAGAATTTTGCATGCCAATTCCACGTAGTGTTTCGTCTTAAGTCCTAATTTAGGGACTGGACTTATTTGGCCGAGCTCGCAATTCTCCGACTAAAATGAGTCCTGAGTTCTGATCCTTAAGTCCTTTCGTCGAGTCCTAATGCAAAAAGACTCGACTCATAGAACTGAGCCTTTATTATGGAACTCAAGTTCTTAAAAAAAACCTAACCTTTTTAATTGTATAATACCAATATAAATATTGCTAAGGCGTCACCTCCATGGGCAAGTACTTTTTCATAAAAAATATATGATTGAAGTAGAAACTCTTTGAACTTCTTTTTTCCTCTTTGGCGCACTGGTCGCCTTGACGAACGCCTAACAGTTATACAGTTAGGCGATCATTCGTTCGTTTGTTCTAGGCTATAGGTAACACTATAGCCTAGAACTTTACGGAATGGATATGGAACTCACTGTTTCTAAAAAGTCTTCGGCACTAGCAATGAACTCGTCTTAGAGTCTCTATATTACAGTAAAAAGACTCGAGTTCTTGAGTCATATTGTAAGGACTCGTGAGTCTTATCACTGACAAACATTTACGAGTCCAATCTCGAAAAATCGAGTCCAGTCCCTAAAAAAGCACTTAAAGAACTCGAGTCCTGGCCAACACTAGGTAGCGTATACCGATACGCTATCTCATGTCTCACTGCAGGACGATTTTTGATCTTGAGGTTCGATTCCACCCGCGTTCGATTTCTAGTGGTGGGTGCGTGACACAGCTAACACAGCGTGTTAGTTTAAACGAGGGACATATTAAGGGAGGACATTAGGCATTCGATTCCCGATCCGATTCATTAAAAAAAAAATCTTAACTGTTTGCATAATTATCCTATTAAATAATGTTAGCGTATACACTAAGCGCGGGAAATTATTAGATATTATGATCAAGTATAAAAGAAAAACGGGTCACACCAAACACGACGACAGATACCATACGCGTAAATGAGTCGAAAGCCCAAGGCCTAGGGTGCCCAAACATTACGGAAAATTTTATGAAATTTTAACATCGATTTTCTGAATTATTTAATATTTTTCGAGTAGTATTTTTTCATTTGTTTATGTTTAAACTACCATAGGATTAAATATGTCCCTCGTGTTAACTAACACGATGTTTACCTTACTATTGTATTCTCTTTTTTTACTGCTACTATACTTACTACGGGCACACACTTGGTCTTCATCACACCTGATGGTAAGAGACGATAAGGCCGAAGGTGGAAGCGCCCGGAATCCTCAACCTCGGAGCTGGTTATCTTATCTCTAAACTGTGCTATAAACAGCATCAGCATTTACAATGCTATTAACATGTTTGTTATGGCGAAAGACTTTAAATAAGATGGAGGTAGCTAACCAGACGGACTTAACAAGCCATACCACCAACCAAATTGAGTGCACAAGTGGCTTGGATCGGCAGCCAACAGCATAGAGCGGTGATGGGCTCACTCACCACACCTATAAATGTTATTTGGTAAAACATGGACAATGCAGAGGACCTAGTCTCGACTAACCCTTAGAGGACAATATTCGTGAGCGTGTACCTTAGATTAAAACAAAAAGGGAAGATACGGCATTGGCGTCTCGTAAGTGAGCCGCCAAAATTAGGCCTAAAGGCACAATTTCACTTCAGTCACAATTTGCCGAGCGAACAGGCTACATCGCACTATTGCGGATATTCTACTGTGTGAAAAAGAGAAAGACGCTACTCCGCAGTGGCGTCGGAATCGGTCGTACGTACTCGTCTGTTGCGAAGCGACCGAGACGTCAACGCGCTACTCGCTGACTCCCTCGCGCTGACGTTGAACCTTACCGCTTTGTCTCGCTCGCTCGATTTACACTTTAAAGGTGTGTGATGTGAGTGTTTCCTTAGGTAGTTGAGTAGGACTATATTTTGAATGACTACAAGTAGGAGCATGCCGTATCTTCCCTTTTTGTTTTAATCTAAGGTATGTACACATAACAATTAAAGTGACATAACTCATAACGACGGCCCTCCACACGGCCGGCCAGTCGCCAACAAAGGGCAGGTTTACACGGCGCGGAAAAACAATGGGCGCGTCCGACACGGCCGTAACATTGTAACGTTGTGGAACATCGCCCCTTTTTGTAGGACAAGTTGGTGCGTGTCCGATTATGCATGAATCCGCGTTATGCGCTTTATATGAAAAGCGGGGAATATGTTACAACGACCGTTCAGGTATTATAACTAGAGGCGACATGCCTAGCAAGTTTTTAAGCAGTGAGTTGCGGCCTCCGATCACATATTATAAAAACTAGCTAACTAACTTAACAATCGTAGGGGAAGATTATGCATGAATCCGCGTTATGCGCTTTATATGAAAAGCGGGGGATATGTTACAACAAAGACCGTTCAGGTATTATAACTAGAAGCGACAAGCCTATATAGCAAGTTTTTAAGCACCGAGTTGCGGCCTTCGATCACATATTATAAAAACTAGCTAACTAACTTAACAATCGTAGGGGAACATTATGCATGAATCCGCGTTATGCGCTGTATATGAAAACCGGGGAATATGTAACTACAACGACCATTCAGGTATTATAACTAGAGGCGACACGCCTAGCAAGTTTTTAAGCAGCGAGTTGCGGCCGTCGATCACATATTGACGACCTCCTTGGTCGAGTGGTTTGTACACCGGTTTTCATGGTGTCGCCATCTCTGAGGTCCCGGGTTCGATCCCCGGTCGGGTCAATTTAGAAATTATTGTTTTTCTAAATTGTCACGGGTCTGGGTGTTTTCTATGTATAATAAGTATGTATTTAAGTATTTTAAGTAAGTTTATCCGTTGTCTAGTAACCATTTAACGAGTTTCTTCGAAGCTTCTCTTGGGCTAGATAATTGGTGTGATTGTAGGAAAGATTTATTTATTTATTTATTTATTTATTATAAAAACTAATCGTAGGGGAATAGTAGTAGCTTTGATATACAGGGCGTCCCACGGATATGCCACATGGAGGGAAAGTACCTTGAATATTGTAGATGGAACATTTTACTGAAAGAAGACATTATTTGAATTTAAAAAACAATTTAAACCGCATTCATAAATATTTAAATAATTACATGGTTGAACCGGGAATCGATCCCGTTACATGAGAAAAATAATCATCCAGTAGCTTTATCATACCCTAGATGAAAAATAGCCTAGGGAAATGATGCGTACTTCTCAGGTGGGTGCATTTATTAGTAATAGGTACATAAGATAATGTCAGTTGTAAGTCCTTACGGCAATATGTCAGCTTTTCATTTTTTTGAACAAAATTTCACATCAAATGTTAAAATTAATGGTCTTCCTTTTATTTGTGACACTAAGTTATTTAGCAAAAAATAATCCTTATAATTTAGCCTTTCGATCGGTATGATAAAGCTACAGAGTGATTATTTTTCTCATGTAACGGGTTCTATTCCCGGTTCAACCATGTAATTATTTAAAAATCAATGAATGCAGTTTAAATTGTTTTTTAAATTCAAATAATGTCTTCTTTTAGTAAAATGTGCCATCTACAATATTCAAGGTACTTTCCCTCCACGTGGAATATCCGTGGGTCGCCCTATATATTTGACGTAGGTATATGTGTTTGGCCGAATAGCGATTTTTGAAGGAGCACTTTTCGTCATGTTGACACTTAGGTAGCGCGCATACTACTAAACGAAGTGAGTACCTAAACATCTAGCTGGGTACTCTTTTTGTTCAGACGTTTTGTGCATCAGGTTTTTATATGTATCTACTAGCGGCCGCTCGCGGTTTCACCCGCGTGGTTCCCGTTCCCGTGGGAATATCGAGGTAAAAATAATCCTATGTGTTAATCCAAGTTATAAACTATCTGTATGCCCAATTTCATCCAAATCTATTCAGTAGTTTTTACGTGAAAGAGTAACAAACATCCATCCACACTAACAAAGTTTCGCGTTTATAATATTAGTAGGATAGGATGGGTTCGAAAGTTGGCCCATGAACTGCAAACGCGTTAGTGATTGAGAGTGATAAATCAATGTGCAAAAACTTGCTTTGCGGTGTCTCCTCTAGTTATACTACCTCAATGGATGGGATGGGAACATTGGTCGTGTAAACAACAGGACGTGATCTGGTGAAGGATATTAAATTTTTTGGAGGTCATTCCCTTGTTAGCGAACTTCCAATAAACCATCATTATTGTCACATCATCAGCTTATAAACGTTCCACTACTGGGCACAGGCCTTTATATATAAGGTGACTGCTAGAAACCGCAAGAAACTTCAAGGGCTGGTTAGGTCAAGTGTTTTAAACATGACAAAAATGACAAAAAAGATTGCAGACTAACGTAGGTACTTATCGCCCAGCTGACGCGGACGGGTCAACAGGCGGGTGGGTCAACGGCCGGCCGCTGCCGCGCGTTGTAATGTAAATAATCGTTATTTAATAGTTAATTCTATCATTTCATTTTTCTTATGTTATTACTCAAATTAAATTAGATACTTAAAGACTATCAAATTAAAATTGATAAAATGAATATTTAATGAAAAATAAAAAAACACGAATTTTTTTTTTGTCATTTTTGTCATGTCTAAAACACTTGACCTGACCAGCCCTTGAAGTTTCTTGCGGTTTCAAGCAGTCGCCTTATATAGACAACAGAATGGAAAGTCAGAAAGGTGTAGGTTCGAATCGTGCTCGTGGAAATAATTTATCATTTTCCAAATCAAAATGTCCACTTCATAATGCTTTTAAAGGACAGCTTCTAAAAACAACACAACAATTCTGTTTTTTTTTGTATTAACATTCTCATTGTCATAAACGAAGCCAACACTCATCTATTAAACGACACAAGAGTTTCTAATAGGCACGTATCCTTTTACTCCGATGTACTACCCATTCACAACGTTACCATAATATTTATAATAAAACCCGATTTGTTTGATATCGGAACAAATGACTGGCCAAAGACGAGAGTACCCCATTAGGCACTAGCTCCCTCGTAATTATCAGTGTGAATGGACGTGTGAAATTATTATGATGGGTCGTTCACTCAACGGCTCATTCAACGCTCGTTCATTAAGCCTAGCTAATGAATGGTTGTTGGTTAGACGCGTCGGTGATGACCGTGTGTTATGGACGCTCTACTGTTTGGTAGCTGGCTTGTTTATTTTGTTAAGAGGAAACACTACGCCGATGTGGCATGGAAAATTCTCATATCGGACTAACCCTTCGGGGATATAGCCGTGATTATGTGTATGTACGTATTTAAAACCAATTTTTAGTCTCTCTCATCTAAGTACATACCTCGTCTAACCGCCATCGGTATCCTCCAACATAAAAAACAAATTAAAATAAAATCGCTTTTATAACATTCGTAGTAGAAGTAATTTTGTGGTAGAAATAGAGAATTATCCAGTACTGCATGTTATACAGACAAAAGAAGAAAAAAAATTAAAAAAAGTGTTTATCGTCCCTATCCATTTACATAACATGTATCCGGCAACAAAGAAAAACAACTGCCTACTTATATCTCTATCACTTTTCCTAGTAAGGTTATAATCAAAACAAAATGTCAATTAAAAATAACTCGATCAAATCAGAGGGGGATGCAATTATGAAACCTACGTGCGGAAAGAGGACGGGCATAGCCAACGCAACCTCAATTTTATCGCTACCATAAAAGGATTGAGTAGAATTTTGTAACGAAATGTATGCAAATTTATGCTCTAACATCTGAGTCATAGGATTTAAACTACGTTCTGATATAAGAGTACCGTGTGCAACGCCGGCGCCGATTATGACGGATAAATCGTGATGATGAAGTCATCTCGGGCTGAGTTGTGTTACTTAATTTCATGATGTGAAGGAATCAAAATTTTCGAGTTTTTGCCATCGAAGGTTTTTGCATATTTTTTTTTTATAAAGGAATACTCTAGGTTTTTTTTGGGGAGAGATTTCTGTTGGCTCTTTATGGACTTTACAGCGTGATTTAAGGGGGGTTGAGAAATTGTTAAAGGTTCTTCGAAATGTTCTAGTAAAGATGGGTCATCTTGGTGTTAGAGTTGTTTTAGAAAAAATAACATTGCATTCGTGTTTATCAAAGCTATGAAATAAAAGCCTCTATCAAATATCATAACTGTAATTATTTGCTTTAGGTATGTCTCGTCCAATTAAAATTGCCTGGAAGAAATTCGGTGAAGCCTACTTGACTAAGTGGTCCTTTTTTTGTTGTGTTTGTAATAGTAAATAGTAAAGGTAAATAAATAATTAATAATAAATATCTTTCTACGCTCACACCAATTATCTTGTCAAACATAAGCTTCTTGTGAAACTCATTAACATGGTTAAACTAGTTAACGGATAAATATACATAAACATAGAAAAACATCCAGACCCGAAATCAATGTAAAAAAACCGGACAAGTGCGAGTCGGACTGCCCACCGATGGTTCAGTACAAAGTAGGTGTACATTATAAAAGGGTTTTTTTTCATTCTTCGTCATAAATCGAAAACTATACATGATAAAAATAATAAAGAATTTGTATAAGCTTGTGCCAACGAATCCCTTTTATACGATACCCCACATGACACGGTTAACTCAATTAAAATTGGGACCGCCGTTCCTGGCATAAAGACCCTGTTTTTTAATGATTTAATTACAAATGTATAGTTTACAGATTTTTCCCTATACTTGTAATATAAGACGGTAATACTTGCCAAATTTCTAGTTCTAGATCAACGGAAAATACCCTATAAATTTTGATTCCCTTGAGTGTCGAAATATACGTGTTTTGCGGCATAAAAGACCGTATCTTTTTTACGTTAATTTAGGAGTTTTATTTTTTCACAGCTCCAAGAGACTGTAGACCTGAGTAGGTATATCGTTTTAATTTCAACTCGATTCCTCCATGCGTTCCCGAGATAAAGGATCTTGAGTCTTGACCGACAGACGGACGGACAACAAAGTGATCCTATAAGGGTTCATTTTTCCTTTTGAGGCCCTAAAAACAGTTTTTCTTAATTGACCCGACCGAGAATTGAACCCGATGAAGAGATGGAGCGACGTCAGAACCGGCGTGCTAACCACTCGACCACGGAAGTCGTCCTACGTAAGGACAAGGTGTTTAAAAGATTTTTTTTCGGAATTTGGTCACGGGACAAAGTTGCGAGCGGGCTGCTTGTAAAGTTCTTGCTGCGTGCAAATATTTATTAGTTCGATTAATTTTAAAATCTACAGATATAAAAAACTGCTTCCATATCCCCGGCACGTGTTAGTTATAATCCGACTATAAAAAAAAACATAGTTTTTGTATTCAGCAAGGATGGATCGTTTATAATCCCTTGTGATCTGACTCTCTAGTAATTGGGGCGGCTTACTTTATGTAATTAATAGTTTGCGGAGTTAAATAATAGCACAAACAAAACTGGCTATACAAAACTGTTCAATTGCATTCTCAACTTTAGTTTATTGGTGTTGATCTCAAAATCGAATGTAGAACTTTAATATTTTAGGGTAGTCTAATGTGCTAATGTCCGTACCTACTTACTTGCAGAAGTAATATAAAGGATAATGGGCAAAAAAAGCCAAGCCCCGGCGGAAATAAAATGTATCTCAGATTTTCACTAAAAATGTGTGATTAAATACTGCATAGTTGGAATCGTCTAAATATTTTTCTAAAACTGTGAAATTGCTTTTCGAAGTTTTGCTTGGGATTAATGTTTTAGTGTCGGACTAGCTTCCGCCTTCGTTTCAGTCAGTGGTGTGAATCCTAGTCATTATCTCTCTTTACAAACACCAACATCCAAACATTAAAATATCAATCCATTGTTATTTTCACATTTAGAATATTACTAAGTGTGATGTGATTATTATTGATACCTATAATGTATATTACCAAAAAATGTGTTAAAGTTTTTAATAATAATAATAATAATAAAACTCTTTATTGCCAGAACTGACACTACATCAAAAACACAGAAAAAAAATTAGTAAAAATGGCAAAGAAATACAATAAAAAAGGAAATGATAAACTATAAAATATTACTTCAAAGCATAAAAAACAACAAACAATGCAAGCAAGTAAACAAAAAGCAATACATACTATTTTATTTGATAAGGGGGTCCCGCACGAAATTGCCAAAACCTACGTACCTTCAAGTCACGTGCAGTATGCGCTAAATACCAATAAAACTTACCTAAATACCATTGTGTTTTCTTTATCATTGATGACTTCTGCTACTACTTTAATAATAGTAGTGGTAGTAAAGTAAATACTTAAACTGTAGAAAAATATTTGGATTAAGTATACCCCCTATTACTCACTGCAAAACACCCATATTAGCGTATAATTTAATGATACTTGTCTTGTACTGAAACATTAATATGACCCCTGCAAAACTTTCAATAGCAATTTTTTACATTTAAAAAAATATTTGGCGGTCTCCCTTATGCAGTAATTAATTACTCAACATTACCAGATTACCTGATGTACATTTCATTTGCGCCGGGACTGGGTTTAAATTTCATACTACGTGACCATTGTCCTTTGTTCCATTTTTTAAAATTTATTTGAATTAGATACAAAATATGAAATAATAAGAATGAAATAAATAACTGTTAATTGTCTCGTACAATTGTATGTAAGAATATTAATAAACGGTTGTACCTAACTGACAATCTTAATACGGGAGACTCATTCCTCGGACCATGCAAAGGGTTTGAAACAACAAAATAAATCTGTTGTAATGCAACCACTTGATTGAATGCAACAGTGCAACAATGGTTGAAGGGTTTTAACGACTGCCCTCTTACGACAACATCGCAACCAACGGCGTGCCTTGCGAAGCACGGAGGATTTGGTCACCCATCTGTTGTCTTGTCTGTTCAAGATCACAAACCAAACGCCTTAGCGCAGCGCCATCGAGCTCCTTTTTATTAAAATGCACAACTTATTACAAATAAAACATAACCGT
Source organism: Scoparia ambigualis (assembly GCA_963921215.1). Taxonomy (NCBI): domain Eukaryota; kingdom Metazoa; phylum Arthropoda; class Insecta; order Lepidoptera; family Crambidae; genus Scoparia; species Scoparia ambigualis. The sequence goes on from OY992522.1 coordinate 4,108,250, forward strand.
TATATGGTGAGCCTATTATTTGTAGAGTTCCCTCTATTTCTCTAGTTTCCCATCATCAGATTCTGACCTGATGATGGGACCAACTAGAAAGTAAATCCTTTGAAACAAAATAAGAATTCTCTAAATCCGTTAAACCATCTTTGAGTAATCGGCGAACATGCACAATAAAAAAGCTTCCGACGAATTGAGAACCTCCTCCTTTTTTGAAGTCGATTTAAAAGTAAGAAAACAATGTTTGAATTAGCAACATAGCGTTATCATCTATCAGATACATTGTCTAATCGATAGCACCTTTGTCAGCCATGACTAACTCCTTTCCGCTTCAGCCTTTTCATTTCAGTCACGTACACCATGAGCTGTTATGTTGGCATGCGCCGTGCTAAAAACAATGACATTTTTATCGTACGCTATAAGTACGTATGATTCGCTTAAATCGATGCCTAAACACAGTGCGCTTATCGCCCGTCTGTCTGACCGTGACGCAAATTGGGAATTAGCATTTTGTTCCTCATCAACAAGTTGGCCTGTAAGCATCTAGGTCACTCTAGGTATTCTAGATCTTCCTGAACTGGCGTATTTCGGCATTGATAGCGGTAACCTTATGCCCCCTCTTCACGTCGACGTGTAGAGGGGGTGATTTGCGCGTCTGTGGTAGGTATTTAACGTCTGCAGATGCATCTGCCTCGCATCCGACTGTTGTCGGTTTTTGTGGTACGCATCAAAGGGATTCGGCGCCAACGTCCGGCGTCTGTCCACACGTCTGCCGACGCATCAGTTTGATCGGAAACTTTTAGGTTTATTGAGCTATATCAAGTTAAAAACTGTCTGTGGAATCCTAAAAATAAATATCACAAGAATAAAAATGTTGTAAGTAGGTATACTTACTACCTACGTTTAAATCAATATAGTTAAATAACTAAGTACCTATTTCAATTAATTTGTAATTTGTGTAAATCGCGTGACAATGCAATATTATGATGACATGGTGCTAATCTGATGATCGAACTGGAAGGTGGCCATAGGAACTAGAATGAGCGAGTGCGAGTTGCGTCGGTCCAGAATGAACATAGACTGATTGACCTACAGTACAGACGTGTAGACACCTCGTGGAAATTCATCTGCGTATGCATCTGCCAATGTCCGCGGACGCATCGGTAGACGTGTAGAGGAGACTTTATAATTTTATAAATGCGTACAAAATTGTATCTCTGTAGCTTTTGGTACTATGGAGAAAAAGTAAAGCCTCGGCGGGGGTAGGTACATAATTGTATACTAGGCTTGGTTAGGGTCCCGTCCTGTGGTTTAATTCCCTAGTGGACAGGGACCACGGCCACTACTTTTTCTCGAATTGCTGTTCCCCAGTTCTACTATGGAAAGGGGACGGATGGAGCTCCACATAATCCTGCCTCCCCTCTGGAGGTACGGTATCTATAAGGCAGATTCACTGGAATTGAAAAAATAAATAGAAAAAGGCTTGGTTAGTGATAGGGATTGATGATAAATTTCGGTACTCCCTTTCTTCTCCGAATATCGTTCGTCCGAAAATCAAAATCCCTAACGCGGTTGCTATAATCATCACTATACATAATGTTCGCGTACCTACACGAAATTTTATTTCACCTAATCGTCTTAAATTCTAATGCTTTTGTTTCATAATATTGAGTGAGTGATACCTACTTAGATATCCTAATTTGTCTTGCTATAAAGTCACATGTCCTAAGTGTTATATTGTATAATAGGTATATGTTAGTCCGAATGGTTAGTCCTAACAATATTATTATAAATCATCATTAAGATGATGGTTTATACTCCTGTAGCTCACGTGATAGGTTAAAAATTTAAGACAATCGCGAAGCGCAGCGTAGCGAACAGAAATCTAGCACTCAGTTTCTAAACGTATGCACGGATTTTAGTTTAGGACTTATAACTGTTATAGAAAAGCGCTTTACGTCTTTTAAATATTATGGATTGTAATATTTATGACACACAAATTTAGGGCATACTGTATTTAGAGATATCAATTTTATGGGTCTTCGCCCACTTTCGTTGTTCGCCCCCTTTTTACAAAACAGATAAATAAATTAGGTTTTGGTACAAAATTTATAATACTGATTTAATTTGTCGTTATTTGTTCACTATTTGAATAGTCGAGTACAAAACTGTAATTATAATAGGTCCAAGGAGTTTTGCATAGAATTCTGCATTGAATATATTTTCTTTAGATAACGCTGGCAGGATTCATAAAATAGATTGATGTCATTATTTGACATTGATACTTATGCTTGTGTTAAAATTACGATTAATTATTACAAATGGCATGTGATAATATGTAACATTAAATTCGAGCAAGTTATCATTCGGACACATGATGATTATGTCACAAAACATTATGACAAGGTTAGATAATGGATAAAAGATTTATAAGACAAAATAGAGAACATAAAATTTCACCTAGCTACTACAACTTTTTTAAATATGTCGTCTTAGCAAGAACGTCACGCAATATAATTCATAAGGTGGCAGACCCAATCCTAAATATACGTTTTGAATATTTAAAAAAGAATGCACACATGACCTTTTACATTCCCGGCGAAACGTAACTCTGTAAGATTGTCTACCTTTTCTAATATTCCCTGTGCCAAATGACATAATAACCGAAATCCTACACATAATGCAAATAATGTTGAGCCTTCGCAACCGAAAATACAACCTTAGCGAACTCTCCAAGGGATTTTAATACATAATTTAAACATATTACCGTTCTACGAAACCTTAAATTCAGTGTCCATTCAAAATATTTGTATAAATGAATAATTTAGATGCCTTTTCGACGTTAAAGGGAATTAAATATAATGTGCTCGCTGCTGATGTCAGTTAATTACTTATTTAAGGTGAGCATTTAAATATGAACCATATTTGCGGATTGATATAAGATATATGAATGGCGCGTTAAATAAAATATAGTAATTTATAACTGTGGATAAAGCTGTTAATGAAAATGTTCAACTGAAACGAAACACTTTATGGTTAATAAATAATAAATAATTTCCAGATACAATTTTAACATGATGTAAATACTATTCAAAATAATTTGCTGCTTTAAAATAAACTTGTATGTGACGATAACGAAACGTCGAAATTAATCAAACATTACGAATCTATAAAGAAGTCTTAACTTAACTGAAAAGAAGAATGGGCGTTTTTGTATGAATCCCGTCCCACCCCTTGTAAGTTCCCACATGGTAAGTTTCGAAATAAATAGTGTATTTTGTTGTAAGGACAGCAAATATGAACTAGCGAATGAATGAATGAAAAAAAAAATTAAAAAAGGAGACAATGAAAAAAAATTAAAAATTAGAGTGTATAGTTAAATTCAAGAAAAAATCTTGACTTCAATTTTATATTAACGTTATTAATGTTTGTGTCATTATGTTACAATAAAAGTATTATCTATCTATTATCATTTATTATTTTAATTTTCTTCTTCTGAATAACTTTTTTCTGCAATACCTGACAGATTTGCTGTCATACAAAAAAATGCTTCACTTTTCAAGTACTTTTATTTGATGCATAGATGTAAGTGCTACAAAGGGGTGGGGGGGGGGAACGTTTTGCCTATTCTTCTTTAAAATATTGTAAAATATTTTCGTTCAGATCTCTAAGAATGTAAATTCTAAGAGATTTGATAAGACGCTGTTGCTACAAAAACATAAAGTAAAAAGCGTTGAAAAATATCGTCAGGTCTCAATACCTCGGTGACGGAGTGGTCAACGCAGCCGGATTGCGGAGGGCGCGGGTTCGATTCCCGCCTGAGGTAGCCATTTTTTAAATGTTTCGTTTTCTTTGAGTTTATTTGAGCGTTTTTTAACGCAAATAATCAAATATTACGAAAAGTGTGACGAGTTTATACATACTTTTTTATGTGGCGAATCAAAAATGTGCCATACCTACATTAACCCACGTAATCAAGTCAATAGTCAATAGTCAAAATTATTAACTGTGGCAAAGAACGGGCGCAAGAAACCACAGCGCACAGAAGCAACGACATTTACAAAAAATATATATATTATATGTCGTTACCAGATCACAAAATACAAAATATGAATTTGAATGTAAATGGTTTAATTAAATATGGTGCTCTATATAAATTAATTATAGACAATTAGAAATAGCTGTTGGAGTAGGTACTTGGAGCATTTCAGACCCAAGCTGTTTTGTCTTCTGTATAATCCGACACTTTATAATAAGCTTTTTTATAAAGCTTTTCTTTGATTTTGATTTTAAATTTATCAAGATCTAATTTCTGAATATCATTTGGTACTTTGTTGTATAATCGTACACACAGACCCTTAAAAGAATTATTTATTTTATGGAGCCTAGTATAAGGCACTGCTAATTTGTTCTTACTTCTAGTATTTAATTTGTGAATATCACTGTTTTTTGAAAACATTTTAATATTTTTATGAACATACAAAGATTTTCATAAATATATTGTAATGCAACTGTCATTATACTTATATCCTTAAATCTCTCTCTGAGAGATCACCAGCCTGTAGGTTATATATTGCTCGAATAGCCCTCTTCTGCAGCACAAAGATAGTTTGAATGTCGGCAGCATTTCCCCACAGTAAAATGGCGTACGACATTACACTATGAAAGTAACTGAAATAAACTAATCTAGCTGTATCAACGTCAGTTAACTGACGGATCTTCATTACTGCATAAGCCGCAGAGCTAAGTCTATTTGACAATTTAGCTATATGTGGGGCCCACTGAAGCTTGGCATCCAACGTGATGCCTAGAAACACAGTGGTGTCCACAGGATTCACATTCTTATCTTTAATTTGTACACTAGTTATTACCTGCTTAACATTAGGTAATACAAATCTTACACATTTGGTTTTTCCCTCGTTTAATAGCAAGTTATTAACACTAAACCAGTGAACAATCTTTGAGACCGCATTATTCACATCGTCATAATTTGGGTGTCGTCGTTTCACTTTGAATAAAAGTGAAGTATCATCAGCAAACAATACTATCTCATGACTGTCTTTTACAAAATAAGGTAAGTCATTAATATAAACCAAAAACAAGAATGGACCAAGTATTGAACCCTGCGGAACTCCCATTTTAACCACTGATCCCGGAGATCTTTTACCGTTAATGTCGACCTTTTGAATCCTGTTACTCAAGTATGAGATTAGAAGGCTCAAAGAAGCATCCCTAAGTCCATAGTGGTTAGGCTTCCTGACCAAAGTATCATGTAAAACACAATCAAAAGCCTTGGATAAATCACAAAATACCCCTAGGGCATCCTGTGATTCCTCCCAGGTATCAAATATTTGGATTAAAAGCTCAACACCCACGTCAGTTGTAGAGCGACCCCTAGTAAAACCATACTGTTTACAATGTAAAAGTTTATTTTTATAAAAATGAATTTGCATTTGGTCTAGCATTAAACTTTTCAAAAATTTTACTAAATGTGGGTAGCACAGAAATAGGTCTAAAATTAGAGGGATCAGAAGTGCTACCTGATTTAAATAATGGAATTATTTTACTATATTTCATGAGGTCAGGAAAAACACCACAGTCAATGCATTCATTAAATATGCAAGCTAAAACTGGAGCTATTGTCATAATTACAGATTTAGCAACGTCCACGGAATTACCCCACAGATCAGCAGTTTTCTTTTTATTGAGAGTGTTAAATGTTTTTATTATATCTATAACACAAATATTTTGAAATATGAAATTACTTTCACAATCTTTAACATTCTCCTTCAAAACAGATTCAGCTACAGTGGGGAGGAAATCAAGGTGTTTGTAGTTGATACTGGAATGTCAGTAAAAAACCTCTCAAATGCTGCAGCAACATCAGCATCAGAAGTCAAGGTTTTATTATCACAATTTAAATTGTACTCATTATTACGACTTTTGACCTTTCCTGTTTCACTATTTATAATATTCCATGTCATTTTTATTTTGTCATTACTATTCTTAATCTTAGAACTCAGATAGTTTGCCTTGGCTAATCGACATACTCTTTTGAATAACTTTGAATAATTTTTAACATATAATTTGAAGTCATCGCTGGTGTTATAGTTGCGTTCACCATAAAGTTCATAAAGGCGTTTCCTTCTTCTGTGAATACCAATTGTAGCCCATTCATTAAAAGTTACAGTATCACTAACTGAGATCTTTTTTGGAACAAAAGTTTTATTAAATTCTGAACAATAAATGTTAAAAAAATTATTATAAAAGACATTAGGGTTGTCATTGTATTCTAAATAATTTAATTTTGTATCTAGATTGCTTTTAAAGCGTTCCAGCCGACCTGCAGTTTTTGGTACAACAGTGATATTCTTTTTCGTCACTTGTTTACGCTGGTGTGGAAAGCTGACCATTTGGCCACAATGATCAGAGTCCAGGTTATTAATAATTTGCTTAGCCAGTGGTTTTACATTCGTATATACGTTATCAATACAGGTGGCCGAAGTGGCAGTTATTCTTGTCGGCTCCAAAAATAAATGATTGAAGTTGTATGATAGAAATAGGTTTTTAATTTTAGTTGACATTGTGGAATTTCTAACAAATTAATATTAAAATCCCCGCAAACAATTATTGTTTTACCTACATTACGGACTTTATGTAATGCCTCATCCATAACTTTTTCGAAAAAATCATATGACGCTGAAGGAGGTCTGTAGACACTTAATACAACAAACTGCTCCAACTCCACACAAGCTATTTCTATTGTTCGCTCAACCAAGAGGCTCACTATGTCTTTGCGTTCCTTTAATTTAAACTTTTTACTAACAATAATTAAGGAGCCACCATGTATTGCATTTCCTCGACTGAACGAACTTCCTACCAAATGATTCTTAAAATTGAACATGAACTGATGGTCTTTAAGCCAGTGTTCTGTTTTTATTACAGTTCATGAACAATTCAATCTCCAAATCTTTGCCCATCATTCCTTGGATGTTCTGGTGGACAATGTTTAAAGATTGTACATTTTTTAAATTTAATGATTGACATGGGCTTTTGCTAAAGCTATTTTTACATTCATCTTATTAACAAACATTTCGCAAGAGTTTTCCTCTTTTGTCATATAATTTAATTTAAATAATTAATTGGAATGTCAGTAGAAACACTACTGACGTCTATGTCAAATATACATAGCTCAATAGAAGCAACTTGTTTAGCCAAGTTTTTGGCTGACGTTTGAATACAATAGGATAGCGATAAAGCTTTTTGTCGCTTAAAATAATTTGGCAGATAATAACTATCTCTTGTCAAATAGAAATTACTAACATAATTGTTAGTGTCAATTAAATGCATTATGTCATTTTTGCTAAATAAATGTAATGTCAGGTTAAGCTTATATCTAATAGAATTTTCCTCCTGTGGCAAACTACTACAATAGGGTAAAGTGAACAATATAATTTTCTTTACAATTAACTTATCCAAACATTCTAAACATTTTATAAGGCTTGTTTTGTTCAGATTACCTCTATTACCAACAAATAATAATAAGGTGCCATTGGGGTTATATTTATGTTCTACAGCTTTTTTCAAAATATGTTGATAAGAAGCACCCGGTATACAATAATTGATAACTGAATGTCCCAAGTCAAATAACAACCGACCCATGTTTTTACCAAATTCATCACTAAATATTACCAAGTCACTATTACAATCTGTCTTACATGGAATCTGGTTGGTTGGTATAAGTTGTGGTACATTTTTAATTGTGCACTGAGTAAGGGAACCTTTGGAAGAAACATCAATCAATTCGACAGAGGAAGAATCACATGGGATTGATAAACGGCTTGGTAACTGTTTACATTTACAATTACTTGTGAGTGAATCAATCCCTTCATTGTTACCATTACACAGGACTACCAGTTCATCAATGGCCAACATGTGTTCTTTTATTTGACCTTGTGAAAGATCATATTGCTTAGTAATAGATATAAGCGAGTCCTCTAGGTGTGCAATTTTAGTTTGTAGAATTTGTGTATCATTTTTATATTTTAAATTTTTATTGTGTAGTTGTGACGAGTATTTATCTATTTGTCAATTAAGTACAATCTTTCTCTATTTAATTTTACATTTTTAATAAAAAATTTGTGCTGCTTAACTAAGTTTATTTTTGCTACAGCCAGCAATCTTCACTGAGTGGTTGCTATTTTTATTTTCCTCACATGTAAGATCTATAGTGACAGTGGGCTGACTGCTAGCTGTCGCAGAAACCATGGAGGGGGCACAGACTACCAACTCATCGAACAAGCTTTGATTTAATGAGGCAGTCATATTAAGTTTAGATGTTTCCAATAAAGTAGTTTTGGCCTCATGCAATTGTTTTTTCAACTCATCTATGCAGTTCAGAGCCTGGTCATACTCTGAACTATATTGGTCGAACCTGTCCACGATGTTTTGGAGCCTGTCCCGGGCATCAATAGCATCTATATAACGGTCATTTAACTGTACCAACTCATTTTTTAACTTTTGATGCCTGTCTAATGATTCCAAAAGTTCCCTTTCGTTGTCATCTCGCTCTCTGTTTAATTGATCACACAACTCTTTCGAAGCCTTCAATTCATTTAATGTCAGTTGGAGTTTGGACTCCTCCTGACTAGACAAGGCCTTGCGAGTCATCATTATGGGAAAACTTAAAAATTGAACCGTATAAAAGAAAAATACAAATTTTTAAATACTATGTAGGTTACAAGTAAACAGCTGTACAAGTAGTCGCGTAACCAACAAACAGAGGTTATGTTTACGTATGTTAATCGCAACTAAAGTGGTTGGAATTAATAAACAAGATACGTATAATAATTAACAAATCGTCAATTTATGCATTTTTTTATGATTTTAAGTGAAATAAGGGTAGGTACCTTAGAGATGACAACGGTTCTCTTACATGCCGGTAACTGTCACTAAACAGTTTTACTTAAATTTTTGATTTTGCACATGAAATACACTAAAAGCGAAACGCTCACCACTAAAACACAACTTAACTTAATGATTGAATTGGTTAATGGGCGTAAAATAAGTAAATAATAAATTAAATTTCAAATTTTACACAGGAGGCATTCAGATCAGCTGTTTGCAAAAGTAAGATAAGATAAGATAAGATAATTTATTGCTGTATAAAAACTTAGCCTAGATACAAAAGACTTATGTTAAGAAATTAGGGTTAGTGTATATTATAATAATATGTAATACCTAAGCTAAGCAAACAATATTGCCTGTGTATTAGGTATCTATGCATAAAAGTAGGTTTGTGCTTTTTAGACAATAAATCATTTACACAATAGTTAAACTATAAAATATACGGAAATAGAAAGTACAATTATAAAATTAAATATTGCTCTACTTAATCAACATTTTTCTCACTCGGTGTTCACGATTACGTAATAACTAATAGTAAGTTCTCTGTGTCATCATATGTTTTACCTTTTAACCACTCTTGTACGGTTTTTTTACATTTTACTTTGGTCATGGAGTAAATACATAGAGACAAGTTTATTCTGTTATACAAAAAATTACCCAGGTGACAGAAGAATCTGTGAGAGTTTGATCTTCTAAATGGTTCAGTAGAGCATACAATATCTGCACGTCTTCGGCTGGTTTCGAGCGCAGGGTCATAGAGCATTATTGAGTGCTTTTTAGTAATTGTTAGTAAAATAAACAGCTGGCGTACAGATAGGACATCGCATGTAGTAAGGAGCTCTGCCGTCGGGAAGCGTATTGGTCGGAAAGTGCTGACTTTTAGAACTGCTCTCTGTGCTCTTTCTAAGTTTATCATAATAGTTTTGTGTGCACCGCCCCATGATGTAATACAGTATACAAATAATGACTGACAAAGTGTTAGATATATTGATTTTAGTAGACTAGCACATGCAATGTGACGAAGATTTTTAAAGACATAGATTAACTTTCTAACTCTAGATGTAAGTGCTTCAATATGTGGTTTAAATTTTAAATACTTATCAATTATTACCCCTAGGTATTTAATATTGTCAGTGCTGCTGAGCTTAGGGCAGAAGCAAGTGTCAGGCGAGTCCTTGCACAGATGGAGTGTTGCCACAGAAGAAAAAGAAGTAAAGTAGATCTGTAAAAATATAATATACACGCCACAGAACGAATCTAGGCTTACATTTCTCTATTGCAAGAATATGTAACGCGTACAACGAGACTGTAAAAGTGATACCGAATATTGACATTTTCTGTGACTCCTCTAGAACAAGTTGGTTAACTTCTATCAGCCTGTCAGCACACACTCGGCAAATGCATGATTGGTTTTTTTTCTCGTTTATTAATTGTAACTTTTTATATTGTTTGTATGTAAGTACTTAACTTTTTTTTTTTTTTAATTTTAAACGTTTATTCGATTTAATATTTATTTTTAAATTTTAGTTCACAGTTAGAACTACTTCTTGTAACAAATGCTGTGTAATACCTGTAATCGGCGAACATATTTGTATCTAAACCCTGGCGACTTATTTTGCAATTGTTTAATATGTATTGCTGTTGGTGTACCTTATTAATAAAATAAATAAAAAAAATATAGTTTAATATAGCGATGCTCTCGTTATAATAGCACATACATACATACATATAATCACAACTATTATCCCCAAAGTGCATGGACAAATAATTATATTAAGTCCTTGCCGAAGGGTTAGTCAGAGACTAGGATGAGGACAGCAAAAGCAGTTCTCTACCATAGTCCACTTTTCACTAAATAGCGACTGCACATGTACTCAGCGTGACAGGTGGTAAGCCTATCGCTGCTCTAAGCTGTTGGGTGTATGTGCAGTCTTCAGTCCGTTAGTCGCCTTTTACGACACCCGAGGGAAGAAGGGTTCTCGCTATAATAGCACATTTTAAATCAAAATTACAAGAATTGGCATTATGTAGAAACTTTTTGTTAATTTTGTCTCGTAAAGTCACTCTAGACTCCTACTGCAAAGACTGGCCATCAAGAGCCCTTAAACTGGTAGTCTTAAGTTATCTAACCACTAGACCTAGCCTATTCCTTCCTTAAAGGCCGGCAACGCGCCTGCGATTCCTCTGGTTTTGCGGGTGTCCATGGGCGGCGGTGATTACTTTCCATCAGGTGACCCGCTTGCTCGTTTGCCTCCTTCTGCTATAAAAAAAAATAAAAAAAAAGACCACAGAGGCTGTAGGTACCATTTATCCAGCCATATGTATTGCGACTACGCCAAAAATATCTTCACTATTGCTATCGTCGATCGGTACAAACGCTTAACCGATCGACCCTCCTATATGCTTATTATACTTAATATCATTTCTACTTTTTTTCACCTTTCTCAAAATTCCATATGATGTAAAGGGCAGCTGGTCGTCCTACACTGGCATAAACACATTAAACTCATACATAGAGTTGACATAAAATTTTTTGTTGTTTAAATTGAACAGTACATGGATGCTTTCATTATAACTACAAGTGATCGTGAGTTTTTAAAATGGACGCCATTACTAGTTTCAGGGGGGAATATTACGAAACTCGAATTTCTTAGTTCGACTTCAAACTTGAGTAAATTTTAGTAGTCTCCGTAAATTGACAAAAATGTACAACTTTTATTTTTATTTATTTAATCATTTAAATCACAAAATAATAATCTATATTTTATTAATAAAACAATTCCTCAATATGTTTTTATTTAATTTATATTTACCAAACTGTACTTTAAGCATTATTTTGTAACTCAATATGCCATCGATATAAGGTTTTTTTCAGAAAATTTCAACCGAATCCACAGTATTATTTTTACTTTACAAAAGCGAAAATTTTCCTATTTAGATGTAGGCTTTAACTGCTCCGTTGCTTCAACTATAAAAATTAAATGCCAATAAAAGGTGAAATATCTTATATCGCTATAACTGAAAAGGTTCAAAACAATCAAGCTCGTTTAGTTCTAAGTTTATGTCGCAATACAAAATACACTTAAACTTCTCTCTAATTACTGAATTAAAAGTTGAATAGCTTATTTATTTAATTAGGACGTTAAGTTTTTAACCATAGAAAAAAAGGAATGATGCGTGGGGGAGTGGAAAAGCTTATTGGACGAACCGGTTAAATAAAATGTCATCGATAAACTTTTGCATGCCGTTTTGGAACCGCGTGCGTGAGCGGCTCACTCAAAGAGAACTACCAATCCCTCTCTTCCCTTGGGTGTAAAAGGCGACTAAAGACTGCGCATCCGTCCAACAGCATAAAGCGGCGATGGTCTCGCCAACACGCCGAGCACATGTGTGCAGTTGTAATTTGGAGAAACGTGGACTATGGCAGTGGACTGCTTCTGCGGTCTAGTAAGCAATGAGGAGCCTAGTCTCTTACTAACCCTTTCGGGAAAACAGTCGTGAATATATACAACAAGCGGCCGCTCGCGGTTTCACCCGCGTGGTTCCTGTTCCAGTGGGAATATCGGGATAAAAAGTATCCTATGTTTTAATCCGGGTTATAAACTATCTGTATGCCGAATTTGATCCAAACCTATTCAGTAGTTTTTACGTGAAAGAGTAACAAATATCCATCCACACTTACATACTTTCGCGTTTATAATATTAGTAGGATGTGTACGTAACTACGGAGTCAGTTTCAGCTGTAAAAGTGAATATGCACCTAGTACCAATTGTTATTACATTAACATACCAAAATGAATAATTCATTTGCCGTACATGTCTATTACAAGTACCGAAACAGTCCGATTGCTATGGCAGACACGTACCCGTAACTATTATATCATCAATGCACATCGCCCGGGGAAGGAAACAGTCTTTCGTATCAAAAACTTCCACAATATAACTTTGGCGCTGCCAGGGCTCATTTGTAATCCAAAAGACACTCTCGCACCTTGGTCATAGGAAATTATTTTGCGTGTATAAGTTCTTCTTATTATGATGATTGGATGTTTGTATATCAGGTAGGTGTGCGTTGTTTTTACTTCGGGTATGTGATTTGCCACAATATAAGCGAATCGGTAGTGTACTGAACCACGAAATAGATATCAACCAGTTAAGTTTGGTAATCCATAAAGTGATCCTTGACTTTTCAGGATTTCATCTATTTGGAAAACCAACAGTTGAAAATATAAATTTACCTCTTCAGACTGTACAAGTTGTGTGTTGTGTTGCAAGTTGCGACTCCATCTCCAACCATACTTGCAATCCTGATGGTTCTTTCTAAGTATACTGGTTTCTTTTTCGAATTTTTCATGTTTTTGTATTTACGCGTAACTCTTTTACTGACATTTCATAAGAGGTCTTCCTCTTTTAAGTGTCGCATTCACTATCGCTTTTGATGAACACAGATATCATTGTGAAGTTTGCTGTATTTATTTACTACTTTGTTTTTTACGTAACAGCTTAGTTACTTCTAAAACAAGTGGAAGACCAGTGTGCGAACGGCTCCTTCGGTTTTATTTGCACACTTTACAATACACATAATAAAAATCCACGAAAGGAAGTGTAACAAACCCATAAACAAAAACCAGAGGCGCCAGGAAGCTCGTACAATGAATTTGGACAGTGCATTAGCCATGCAACCAGCGATGGTGCAATTAGACCAGCCGCGGACGTGACGACGGTGCGACGGGCACGTGACGTGAAATCCCATTGGCCGATGTCGCGAACAGCTGTTGTCGAGGAAGTAGCTGTCATTGTATTTAAATTGCAAGTTTTGGAAGTGCCGTCATGTCTGAAGGTACATTTTACAGGATACTTGGTGCTTTATTATGAATTAGAAGTGTACAACAGTCTATAAACGTCCCACTGCTGGGCATTGGCCACATGACCAGCAGAACAAGGGGAGTTTTGGTCATAACCCACCAGCTTGGCCCAATGCGGGATGGTGGGTACAAACATACAGGCATGTAGAGTCATTCATTAAATCCTTTTATTTTACAAAGAAGTAAATAAAAACACGTTACACAAAACATTAGCAGCGTTAGTAGCAGAGCAGATCTTTTTTTAGCCAATCCTAGCGGTGTGATAAAAAGTGGTCTGTTAAGGAATTTAAAATTTTCGCGTGTAAAATTTTGGTAGTCAAACATTGATAAATAAAAATTATAATAATAGTTAATAACACGTCATATCTTCTACATTTGATATGCTCTCACAAGAATCATTGTATAGTTTAATCTTTTGTACTTACAAGTAATTATATGTTACCGTTTTCTTTCTTTTTCTTCAGTCAAACCCACAGTTTCTAAACTTTTACGATTTGAGAACGCTTTTGATATCAAGGATCTTTGATCAAAGAAGTTTCATTTACTTTTATCGTCACTTGCAAAGATTTTATTGCCTGTATTGTTACTCAATCGTGTCTACCAAACAACATAAATGTGCAACCAATGACCTTATGGGACAATAGTACCACAGTCTAACAATCATAGATTATTATGACATATGATTGCTAAACTGTGATAGTTCATTGATGTGTGGACTTACTACACGATTAGTACATCGCCGAATTGTAACTATGTAAGATTAACTACGTAAGTTAGCAACCGATTTCAAATTAGAAATGTATACGTCTTAGACTAACTGGGCATGGGCATGGCAAGTTACTTTATGCTCGTTAGTGCCTGCTTTTGTATTATACTCGAGTGCTGATTACTGCTGATACAAAACGATACCTTTGGATAAATATCCTGCAAATGAACAAATTACATTTTGAAAAATGCTGAAAAATTATGGCATAGTTTGTTAGTGCACCTGATTCGAGTGTCAGAAAAGGTGCAAGTTCAGTCGTGCACATGGAAAAATTTTCAAAGTTTTCCAAATTAAAATTGCTATGCCTAACTTTTTACTTAGTAAGCCGGCCTGTTGAAATGCAGTGCGGACACGTGAGAGCTTCGGAAGTGTTTGCGGCACGTTCGGTCGTTTCCTTTAATATTGTTTGCGGTACTGGTGTCCATACTACAGGAGAGTGGTGGGTCTTTTTTGACTCTTTAATGTAAAAAAGACAACAATATTTAGTAGTACTTTCTTAAATGTAAAAAAAGACAATAATATCCCAAAAGGGTTAGAGAGACTAGGCAAAAAAGACCGCAGAAAAAGTCCACTGCCATAGTCCACGTTTCACCATATTACAACTGCACACGTGCTCAGCGTGATAGGCGAACATCGTCGCTGTATGATGTTCGATGTATGTACGATGTCCGTTAATATATTTTTTTTAATAGATGGGCTTGCTCTTGGTCATATTCTTATCCGTAGGATTAAGAAGAGGTTGCCCAGAAACAGCGCAAAAAAAGATACCTGTTGGTATAGGTAAGGTAGTAACATGTTGGTAAGTAAGTAATTCATCTGCCATAGTCCACTTTTCACCAAATAGCGACTGCACATGTGGTCACCGTGACAGGTTGTGAATCCATCGCCGCTCTATGCCGTTGAATGTATGTGCAGTCTAGTTTTAAAATCTTTTGGTGTGCAGTCAACATGAAAAGTGGTTTAATGTTTAGTAAATACTGTTAACTTGAAATCTTGTAATAACTTCTTAGTATTATTTTGGTGAGCCGCTTCACTCGCGGCTCATACCTGTCCCACTTAGTTCCACGTGCCTATCCACCCTACTCCCAAACATTGGTCGTTAAAATCGTAATTCGGCGTAGGTCCCTGCATTTCTAATATCCGTGGGACGTCGACCTCTTGGCGGAAGCGTCTGCGAGGCGACCGGGAAGTGTTCATTATGCATTTTTTTTTAATATATCTATTTTCGTCACATTCGCAGGATATTACGTTTCGGGTGTCATTGACTGGCGGCTCTTCGACGATTTGTGCATTGATCGGTTTCGAAAGCTCCAACATTATAGTTCAAAGTTTATATTCCTTTTTTGCTCACTTACTGTTTATGAAGCATGCCGTTATGGTGACCTTTAAATTTAATGTAACATGGGATGGACTCAGCTCAACTCGGAACGCAAACTTTCATAGATATGCTTCCACCGCGAGCGAGTAAGTGGAGCGGGCCGAGCGAGTTAAAATGGGTCCGCTGCAACTCCGCGAAGCCCGCTGGTAGTGGAGGGCAAATTCTGAAACTCTTTCTTAGTGGAAGTGCACAACTATCTTTACTCCGGCCCGCTCAGATCATTAGCTCCGTTTCCGCTCATTACCCTTTTTTAGTGGAAGGTGGGCATAACAGTTGAGCTACCGCGCTTTTAGTAATTGTTGTAAAATATACAAGGGTTAGTTAGAGACTAGGCAATCAGGACCGTAAAGCAGTCCTCTGCCATAGTCCACTTATCCCCAAATAGCGAATGCACATGTGCTCAGCGTGACAGGCGGTGAGCCCATCGCCGCTCTAAGCTGATGGATGTATGTGCAGTCTGAAGTCCGTTAGTCGCCTTTTACGATACCCAAGAGAAGAGAGGCGGTGGTAGTATTTTTCACTGCTACCGCGACACGGTTACAAAAAATATATAATTGTAATTTTTTGTATATAATTTATTCTTATTACTAGCTCTACCAGCTAAGAAAACTAATTTGTAATCTTTCTTTTGGTGTATTCAGTCAGTTTAGGAGCTTGCCATGGAAACAACTTTGGCAATGCCGGGTCACTAGATGGTCCAAATGGAAAACATTTCGAGCTCCTCCGTGCTCTGAAAGCACGTCCAGATTTTGGTGCCGGTTGTTGTCGTAAGATGGCAGTCGTTAATAGGGAAACACTGCGTGGAAGTGGCATGCAAAATTCTCATACAAAACACAGATCTAAAACAGAAAAACGACGGTTCGTAGTCCCCTGTTTCCTCCTTCAGAACGCGACCAGTTTGTATTACTTTTTCAGGATCGGTTAAAGAAAGAGATTGT
Organism: Scoparia ambigualis; assembly: GCA_963921215.1. Lineage (NCBI taxonomy): Eukaryota > Metazoa > Arthropoda > Insecta > Lepidoptera > Crambidae > Scoparia > Scoparia ambigualis. The sequence continues at coordinate 4,125,095 of OY992522.1, forward strand.
TTCTATGTCTGTACGATTGATTTTTTTAAACCAGCCACTTAATGTTTCTGATCGCTAAAATTTGGAAGGCTCCTGGTGGTTGTTAAATAAATAACTTAATTATTATTATATCTTATTTAATGGCTATCGCGTGTAACATTAAGCCAATTTCAAGTGTTTTATTTTTTCAATTTATTTAGTAAGTAATGTACAGTAGATGGAAATAAAATGGAGTCTCACAACACGTGTTGTTGCTAAAAGAACACGGGAGAAACTCAAATGACTTAGGGTGGATTCGACCAAAGTGGAATAAGGTCTTATACCTAGATTAAGCGCCGAATTTGTATGGACTAATCTCGGAGTAAGTCTTATTCCAGTTTGGTCGAATCCACCCTTAATGTTAAACAGACGTAGATATGTAGAAAAATCTCTTTCTTTAACCGATAATGAAAAAAACATAAAAATTGGTCCAGTTCTGATGGTTCTGTACAAGGGGACTATGAAACGTCGTTTTTCTGTTTTAGATCAGTGTTTTGTATGAGAATTCCGCATGCCACTTCCACGTAGTTTTTTAAATTGGGCAAGTGTTACGGATAATAGCCCAATCTTCCCATACGCTGTTGTCTATGTGGGAAAGCCTGTGCCCAGCAGTGGGACGTTCATAGGCTGATAATGATGATGATTAATGATGATGATTCATTACTTCCTTGAACAGTTTTGTCATACCTTATAAGGTTTTTAGACTTTACCCAACAAGTAATAAGGCAAATTATGCCTAATTAGGTAAAACCTCAAACGGATCGCGACTTAACACCCATTCATTTTCGAGTAAACGTTATAGATATTTACATAATTTTAAGGAATCATTTGAATATATAGCGCTGTGTATGGCGTCAGGGACTATCGGATGACGTCAGTGCCACCCGCGCAACACACAATGGTTTCATTCACCGGCCAGCTGATACAGACGATTTATTCATCACGATTTATAATATCGATCTATTTTGCTAAATAGTCCGCTCGTTGTTGGTTTTACGATCGCAGATGATTGGAAGAGCGAAGTAAATGCTAAATTTTATTGATACGTAAGTACATTTTTTTTCAGGGCATTTGGATGCATGACCCGGGTTTGTGATCAGTTGATCACCAACCTACATTTGGTAATTAATTTGACTATAAATTTGATTGTGATTAAGAGGGTTTACGCTATTCGGTTTCCCATACAAACTTCCAAGTCGAAATTTTTAAAAACCAATGAGCCAAATTTGATTGAATTTTGAATGCTGAAGTAAAACACAGGGATCTAAATTGTTTGTTGAAAACATTTAAAAAAATGTTTATTTAACTGAGTTATTGCGATTTTTAACTTTCTATGGTGGACTTTAAATCGCAATAACTCAACTAGAAAAACGTTTTTTAAAAATGTTTTCAACAAACAATTTAGATCTCTGTGTTTTACTTCAGCATGCAAAGTTACATCAAAATTGTCTTATTGGTTTTTAAAAATTTCGATTTGGAAGTTTGTATGGAAAACCGAAAACATTAGTGGGCCAGCATAATATGCCTAAGCTAGGCTATACTTTATATTCTATACTTTTTATATTCCGACGATTTAAATGAGCGGATCAAAAGTGTTTCATTTCGATGTGTAGCGTTCGTGTAAACTTTAGGAAACAGTTCCATTCATCGTCTATTCATTTATCTTTCAATTCTTTCATTCATCCATTACATTCATACTTAACAAGATACTCGTAAGTGTCATTCAAACAATACGCTACCTGCTATCAGACAATTGTATTATATAGTTTCCTGTCAATTCCAAAGTTTGTCTTACCAAAAAAATTGGGAAGTCTATACATGAATGAATGCATACAACAATAGTCAGTAACGTATTTGTAATGTTTAACGAGCGACCATCGCCATGTTTATTTGCTTAATCTCCACTAAACGGATGCAGTTCATCTAGTTACCACTTATCTGATAATATAATTGATGTACGATCAGCTTCAGAAGTAGCTTTACAATATAGTACCTTGTTATACCAACTGTTGTCTTCTACGTAGTGGTTGCACGCGCGGTCGTTTCGAGAGAGTTGGTGTGACATGGTACGAAATAGTTAAGATATTTCTAAGGCATTGAATAAGTGTGGATTAGGCAACGCACACAGGATACTGTCCGAACCGATGATATTGATTTCAAATCGATATCTCGGTAAGGTCTGTTGATCAATAATACTATCATTATGTTTTGAAAGTAATAATTGATCGATCGTATTACAATTCGTCGAATCATTTTTCTCATTTGGTTTTGTGAGTAGAGTGGTCGTCGTAGCTTTATCAACTTCGATTGGAATGTAAATTTTTATACTATGAGCTCCTTTCGTTAAATAGAAGCTTATTAGAAGCACTAAGCTAGACCAAAGTTAGTTGGTGTGTTTTAACTGCTGTTTGCAGTCTAACAAATGCTATCTAACAACCGAACTGGGACCAACGGCTTAACGTGCCTTTTCTTGCAAAAGGCTTGCTATTTTTACTCATCGTCTAAACCTTACCTGAACTTTCACAAATATTTCAAGATCAAAATTAGCCAAATCGGTTCGGTCATTCTCGAGTTTTTGCGAGACAAACGAACAGCAATTCATTTATATACATATATATTTAATCAAAAACAAAAGATTCTCCTTATAACTTGTTAATGTTTTCATTTTTCTTTACAAATGATGTTGTTCCTTTTAAATCGTGATTAAAGGCCTACCTTTCAAATACATAATTATGTTGTCAATTATTATTGTTTTAACAACATTACTATTAAATGTTACAAGTTAACCAATACAAGTCATTATAATAAATAGTTATTTGTTATACAAGATTGCAAAGTTGCTTTTTAACCGCGTGCTCAATTTTGATGACCGAGCAAGCGAAGGATTCTAAAATTGAATCACGAGTGCAGCGAGTGATTCAAACATTAGAATCCTGAGCGTTAGCGAGAGAATCAAAAGAGCACGAGGTGAAAAATCTTTGCAATCGAGTGCAACACGTAACTTTTCATCCCACCTCAGCGAGGAAGGGATTGTTGAGGGAGAAAGCTCATTTGCGCATTATTAACAGTTTCAGTCAATTCTGTTGGCGTCAAGCAAACTTCCTCGTCGCTAGAATCACTCATTTTAGTTTTTTCACTTGTTTTCAAGTTTCTTGTTTTTAATATAAGGTTTAACAATGACGTGAAAAAATGCCGCGTAAAGAACCGCGTACAAAGCAAATTGAAAAAAGAACACCAAGAAGGTTCCGAGTCTGAGTTTTTAACAAATTAAAAAAAAGTTGTATGATATATTCGGCACCATAGAGGTAGCAGTAAATAGGTTTAATGTTTTTTTTAATTCACAAACTTAGTGCACACGATGTTCTAAATTTAATTTACTTTATCCTCTAGAGAATAAAAACGGCTTTTACATTCAGATATTGAAGATTAAAAATACTCTTTCCGAGATGGTGGGATGAAAAAGAAATTAAACTTGAGCGTCATGTAAAACGATAGGTACTCGTAAAGAATTTTGGAAAAGAAACTATTTGCTACTTTCAATTGAAATATTAAAACCAAAATATGAAATTCCAAATTTCTCTAAAATACAAATGTTGCCATTCTCTATTCAACGACCACCAACAGACCGTACACTTTAAATGTGACAATTAAACTGACAACGCATCAGGAGAAAGTCGCCTCCCTAAAATGGAAATCAGATCCTAGCCCATTGTGCGACGGTTAATGACACTATTCCGAAGCTAAGTGGTCCATACAAACACAGTAGCCGCCCCGAAAAGGCAACAATATCGTGTCGATTAGAGGTCCGACAAAAAGCGACAATATCTCGCTTAATTGTCGTCCGCCATTTTTGGTAGTTTTCAAATCGAGAAAACTACCAAAAATGGCGTCGTGAGTCAGACGCCTACGCGCACCGCGATTCTAACACCTGATTTCGATTTATTAGGTAGTTTAATGGTTTTTCTGATGTTTGTTTCTACATGAATATGTTAAATAACGGTCAACAGTCTCTGCAGTAAAGTGACGTTGTTTGAAACGGACTCGTGCCATGAACTTTTTGTCAACGTTAAGTACACTTGAGTGTCCTTGTTAATCTGTAGTAAAATGTTTTCGGTAAAATGTAAAATTGTTATTGTTACACCTGAGGTTTAGACTGGCATTGTCTCGTTCTAGTCAATAAAGACAGAAAGAGACGCGTCAATTTAAAACCAGGTGTAGCTTTAGTCCAAATTAATTATTACACGCCAAATGTTTAATTCAGTTTAAGCCACAATAATTGAGCTCTTATGAATGTCACACGCCATCTGTTTGTTAGTCTATGGAGCAGACCTTGTACTGAGAATAACCAGCAAGAAACTCACCAATAACATTTATTATTTCCTTGTTATTAAAATTATTTTAAATTTATTTAATAAAAAAGTTTTTTTATTACTGTTAATTGAGTCACGTGCTGAAGAAGAGCCGTGTGCTGTGGAATAGCGACTCACTATGGAATACCAACAACCACTCTTTGACGACCTCCTTAGTCGAGTGGTTTGTACACCGGTTTTCATGGTGTCGCCATCTCTGAGGTCCCGGGTTCGATCCCCGGTCGGGTCAATTTAGAAATTATTGTTTTTCTAAATTGTCTCGGGTCTGGGTGTTTTCTATGTATAATAAGTATGTATTTAAGTATTTTAAGTATGTTTATCCGTTGTCTAGTAACCATTTAACGAGTTTCTTCGAAGCTTCTCTTGGGCTAGATAATTGGTGTGATTGTAGGAAAGATTTCTTTATTTGTTTTATTTACTCTTTTCTCTTGGGTGTCAGTAAAGGCGACTAACGGACTAAAGACTGCACATACATCCAACAGCATAGAACGGCGACGTGCTCCCGTGCATCACGCTGAGCACATGTCCAGTTGTAATTTGGTAAAACGTGAACTATAGCGGAGGACTATTTCTGAGGTCCTATTATTGCCTAATCTCTGAAACCTTTGCAACCTACATATAATCACTCTCTTACTCACTAGTCACTATTATCCTTAAAGGGTTGTCAGACTGCTGTGCTTTATCGTCATAAATCGTAATTTTCGTAACAAAGTCGCATTTCTATTACATTTTTTTTATTATCGGTTGATTGACCAGGTGAGCCCACCCAGGAGTATCGGGCGATCTGCGAGGAAGTCCGGTGTCGACGCGACGCCAATCGTCATACAATAAGCTACGTGATGGTAATCTATTGTTATTGCCATTCTGTTGGCGAACTTCCTAACTAGTGTTTTATTAAATATTTTTTTATTAATGTTTGATAAATAGCGAAACAATATATTTTTTATAATCTTTTCAGGACTTGGCCCTTGCTTGGCAGTGGGACAGTATAGGCTAGCAAAAAAAATAACGTTTTCATTCCTCATACCCGGAAAGTAAGTCTGAAGTTGCCAGAGGAGCGGGCGAGCGCGAGCGCCTGAGGAGCAAGTATAATCCCCAATTAATATAATGATCATGATAGGTGTCCTGTTTTGATTTAATTTTTTATTTTTTGTATGCTGAGACATCGGCAGAGCACGCCTGCACTATTAAAAAATGTCTTTGAATACCAATATTGTAAACCGTGTCTCTATAGCAAATAAATATTTCATTTCATTAAAAGTAATAGTTTTCAGCCCTAGCGAGAATCGTTTTTCTGACAGGTACCAACTGTCAAATTATAAAAAAACTAGTTCTATTTTCACATTTCTATTGAATCATGTCCTAACTTTCTATACAGCCACTCAATTACAGCGCGATGTAAAATTGAAATAACATAAAGATAAGTATTAATTATAGTAAGTAAAAATTTTATGAAATTACTTTATTATAATTTTTTCTACTATTTCTGTAAAATAACATAGATTTGGGCATAATAAGTATAAATTTACCATTTTTCAATGATGAAAATGAAAACTAAAGGCCCACAAAAAAAAACAAAATAGGCGAAAAAGCGGCAATCCAATATTCATTTGTTTTTTCGAGTTGTAGAGCTTTGTTTATATCTACTTCCGTATAGCAGAGATTTGTATTAACACTAGCAGACCGAGATTTTTGGAAATATGGAACTCATTTTTTCTTTGGCTACTTCATGTTTTATTTGTTACTTTCCTTGTAAGTATTTGTAATGAAAAGCACAGTGTTTACCTCGGGCGAAAGACTTATTTAAACCCTCGAACTATTGGCCAAACCCCGTCTCGGGACTAATTAAGATACTTTCACCCCTAGGGTAACAATGCTCTATTGATGCTTTTACGAATTGAATGTTGATAATATTTCCATGAGCAGAAATCGAACCTGCTCCTGTCCGCTCGTCTAATTTTTTTGTATATTTTTGCGTTTTTTAATTGGTTTGCAAAAGTTTTACGTAACATACATACCTATAATCACGACTATTATCCCCGAAGGGTTAGTCAGAGACTAGGCAATTAGGACCGCAAAAGCAATAAACTACCATAGTCCACTTTTCACTAAATATCGACTGCACACGTGCTCAGCGTGACAGGTGGTGAGCCCATCGCCACGTAAAATGTAAGTAATATTATGCTTCAGTTCATGGTGGACATTGTCAAACGTCTTACTATTTTCATTCGAGATGCAAAATTACCATCTAAGTATATTTTGTACTTTAAAGTTATCCGATCAAGCTCAAAATAGCACAAATGCTGAACCACAGATTACTTTAAATTTATTATGCGTCAAACGGAACGCACTTTATAAAATAAATATTACAACGATGTAAAACCCAGATTCATAAGCAAAAACTTCGCAAAAGTCAAGATAAACTAATTATAAATTATGCGCGAGCAGATCCTAAGACAGTGATAATATTTTTATTTTATTTTTCATAAAATGTTTACTTGAACAAACAACCAGTCACAGGAAAGCTTGAATGGGAATCAACCCCATGTTCTATTGTTGTGTATGTGTTTCTAGTAAATATTTTATCCTATATTTATATAGCATTAAGAATGCAAAAATTTCAATAATAAAGATATTTTTTATGTTACATATTTACTTAAACGTTTGGTTAAAAATCTAACATTTGTAAGGATATGAATAAATCATCATCGCAATTTTAATTGCTGTTACATGCAAAGTAAACCATCCGCTGCATCAATATTTCTTTTCTTAATGTTTCTAATTTAAGCAAGTCCTCTACGTTTTATTCGCTCGCTGTTTCAGACACATTGGGAATTGCTTTAAAACTCCCACACAACCGTTTCCGTCAATAATATATCCAGTACACAATACACATTGTGTCCCTGGATGCCCAAGGGAAATTATATACGACCCCGGATGTTTAGAAATCACTATCGAGGAAATACACTCAAAAAATTAGTGTAACAAAGTTTTCTTTTATGTGTCATGCTTTGTTTGTTTTGGATAGTTTATGGATTAATTTTTAAGTCACAAGCTCGAGTTCAAGGCTGATTTATTATATGTAAGTAAATAATTGGCCTTTATACTTTCCTAGTGTTAGGCAAGGGCCTCTCTCTATCATAGAGATCAAATCATCGATTAGGAATGTATACTGCCCACATAATACATTCGTGCAAATCTGTGCAAATCTTTTCAGTTTATTTCTACCCTGATGATTGACAATTCGCATTTCTTAAATTAGCAAGTACTTTAGAGTTTATTTTGATCGGATTTACATTTAGATTAGGTAGGTACCTACTAGAATTTTGTTGATTAAAACTTATAACTCAATGACTTCTGTTTTGGCTGTACAATACTTACGAGATGCATCTAAAAAGATACTAAACTCAGTAAGGCTAACTGACATAATAATATGTTAATTATTCATGTCTTTCGCCCTCGCCCAAATTTTAGAACCAAAAATTTAAAAAAATGTAATTTAAGTGAAAATAAAGAACTAAAAATAAACTCTAGTTTTACTACTTAAAAAAAATGCAAATTGTCAATCATCGGTAGACATTAACTGATATAAAGGCACATGGTGTTGAAACTAGTCGTGCCCTGTTAGAGATATGTCCAGAGGGGTTACTCTTGAACGCAAACTCAATACAATTCCAATGCGATTAATATGTATTGATATTGGGATAAGTAAAGATAATTCCGGAACGACATCTCGATAATAATTTGTTCAATCAATTTCCACGCAATTTAATTCCAATGTGTCGCTATTGTCGCTTACAAAAGTGCCATTTGACATTTTTTAGATTTGTGATTGGAAATTGATTAATGCAATTGTGTTTCAAGAGTAAGCCTACAGATTCTACAAAATTACAAAAAATTTACCGTGTTGCGTAGCGTAGCGGTAAAAGAATACTATCCTTCTCTTCCCTTAGGTGTCGTAAAAGGCGACTAACGGACTAAAGAGTGAACATACATCCGACAGCATAAATCGGCGATGGACTCTCCACCTGTCACGCTGTAATAACAACTATGCACACGTGCAGTACCTAGTTCAATTTACGTGTTTTGTAATGGCGGCACTTCACTTGGCGTATCGTGTTCGTGTGGCGATATCGTTGTGTTTGCCCAAATAATCTGGCACATCGCTTGGCGTCAAACAAGCCATCCACACATGGCCTATACGGGCAAACAACGCAAATATTCACCATATTTGCTTGTTCACAAACAATTTTTTATTGTGCAGGGTTCTCCTAAATTATTTTGAATATCGATTAATGCAACGTGTTCGGTTTTTGTTTTTATGAGAGGCATTTTTGGGGTCCCAAACACTAGGATGCATTTGGTATAATTCCAAAAATCGCAATACGGTTTCGTTTGTCCAATCCATTTTACTATGTTTACGTATAAAAAACGGAACACGTCTGAACAGGACAGCCGCACGCGCGCTTCTGAACAGAACAGAACCAAGTGTGAAGTGAACGGCCGACGCAAAAATTTGCCGTATTTGATTCCTTTGATGTGTGATCAAAAACCGACAAGTGGACGGAAACGCATATTCGCTATTTGCGTTGTTTGCCTTATTCGTGCAAATAAAGCAAATATATTCAAATAGGCCGTCTACACATTGCCGTGTTCGGACAAATAATGCAAATACGCGAACACGATACGCCATGTGAAGTGCCGGCATAATAGGCAGAATGTCGCTTACGTTTAGAAGTCGTCTTATTGAAAAACACTCATAAATCCGTATTCAACTGTCATTTCGATAGAACGATAACTCGATAGTATTGCAACTCAGCGATTTGTCAACTATTTAAACTTATAAATTCAAAAAAATTTTGTTAACGAAAACATGTAGAAATATTTATAATTTTTTTCCAACGACTTGGAAATTGTCTAATTTGATGTGTAATCGCTGATATTCGATCAAAATACGAGTAGGTAATAGGTGAATACCGCGGAGATCGAACTTCGAATACTTAATGCACGTGAATACGCTTATACAAAATCGTGCGATTAATAACGTGATCATACGAAAAGTGACTTCAGCGATCAAATCGCTTGCATATGTCGCGTTGAAGTTTTGTGTGGCATGGCAATGCAATTCGGTCTCATTGCCAGCCATTGCCTAGTCTCTAAACTTCGGTCTCATTGCCTAGTCTCTAACTCTTTGGGGATGGTGATCGTCAGTGTATGTATTGACACTAAAAACACTACTTAATCTGTTGGTAGGATGATTTTAAGGAATTGTTTCAACCGAACATTTCAGTCGACACCATGAAATCGATACCTTCAATCAGCACGATACATTTAAAAAGGCACAATCCGATATTATCAATAAATTAACAGCCGTTGCTAGTTCATTTTAAGTCACTCAGAGCAAAAAAGTGTCATACAAAATTCTCATACGGAACACAGAAAAACAACGCTTCGTAGTCCTCTGTTTCCTCCTTCAGAACTGGACCAATTTTAATAACTTTTTCAGCATCGGTTAAAGAAAGAGATTTTCTATGTATGTATGTATGTTTGATTTTTTTTAAACCGGTACTTAATGTTTCTGAAGACCCCTTAAAACGGAGTGATTTCGCTAACTTTTGAATACTCCTGGTTGTTAAATAAATGACTTAATGCAAAAAAAATAAAAACACAGACTTAATAAATCTCTTTTTTTAACCGATGCTGAAAAATACATAAAAAATTGGTCCAGTTCTGAAGGAGGAAACAGGGGACTACAAAACGTCGTATATTTCTGTGTTTGAAATTGAAATTGAAAAACCTTTATTAACAACACACTGTTTGTTTCGTATGAGAATTTTGCATGCCACATATATTCCTGTGCAAAAAGTTCACAAACTTCATGCAGGTGACACTGGTGAAACCTGCGCGGACAAGAGATAAGTAGTTCTCGGCGTACTTACATTTGCCCCTTTACAAATTAGATCTCATGCAATTATTAGAGACTGGCAGGAGACCAGGTCAGACCCAGGTGGAAGCTCTTATTGTCGGAGCCAAGATTCAGTTAGGGTCGCTACGCCAACTTCGTTTAATATTTAGGTACCTACGGACTTTTAGTAAAGTTACACGATACAAGTTCAACGTACTTTTCTGTCCGTCAAAGTTATCTATTTTGACGAACAAAAAAGTACGTCGAATACTGTGCCTTATCTGCGCAAGAAGCAATCGGTATGGAAAATCAACGCATGTCTGTCTAGTCTGGACTATAAAAAAGTACGCTGAACACTGTGGCTCGTCTGCGCGCGCCTTTAAAGCAGTAAGGAAAATGAACGCATACATGTCCGATGTGGACTATGAAATATTGAGATGTGACGTGCGAGCCCCACCATAGTTGGACCTTCGCCCCACTAGCCTCCGAGTTTCCCACTTTTCTGTGGCGCGTGAAGTTAGCCGCGGAAAGTGGGCGGGCCGGGGGCGGGGCGGGGTGTGGCGGCTCAGTGCGCGGCGCACCGCCGCAATGAGTGTGTCCTCGCGTCACTCTCAAGCAAGCGAAGCGCGCGCGATCTTTTCAATTTCGAAATTAGAACAATCAGACATTTTGATTTTACAACTTTAAAAGGTATACCAGCTTCATACGACGCATCTAACTTTTATGTTACGTAGTTACTTTTTATAAAAAAGAAAGGTTTCGTATTTTACTTTGACATAGTTTGACAAGCGTATATATCCAATCAAACAGGTGAGCAGAACGCATCTATAATAAAGCGACTGACCTTTACCTACACTATTTGTCTCCGTTCATGATTAATTCATGACTCCTGTATAGGCTTTTTGCAGCGTAAAGCGCGTATAACTACATAGAGCGAGCCGTTTTGCGATTATCAAAACAGTACTTAGAGTAACTTAGCCTTTAACAGTTCGGTAATAAAGACGACAATGGTCCGTTGTGATGGCATTATTCTTTTGTATCGCGTACGTAAGGTCGATATTATAATTGGCGCCACATTGTTTGTGCGCAATTTGAGCGCGGGAGCGGCAGGCATGCGTTCGGTTACAAAAACCGAAACGTGCGACGAACGTATCGATAGATTACGGTTTTTGCGCGCACCACACTAGCCCGTACGACATTGTTCATCGGACGTCAATTAGAGATAATGATGAGCAGTGTTTTTGAGCGGGCTGATATCTCGATTGTCTCTGATTCGAGAGTCCGCCGCAGATGCGGGGGATTTATGACTAATTTTCGATGGGCGAAAAAGTTTTTCCTATGAACACCTCGTTAGTTATCGATAACGTAATTGTGACCGTTGCGATAACGGATACTACATTGTAGAACCGCTAACTAAAGGTGTGACCTGTTGCTGAATCGTAAATTATCCTCTCTATTCTATTTTAATGTGCTCTTGTATTTTTAATAATTGTTATGGAATTGAGCTAACAAGGTGCGGAATGATTACGAATGCCTTTTACATAGCTGTCTTGTTAGTTGATTTAATATGTTTTAGTCATTTTAAAATAGTAGCAAAACTATTTCTTGCTTTACTAACATCGAATCTGTTACTTTCTAGTTCGAGTCTAACGTTCAGTGCAATAACAACATACAGAGAATTAAAAAACTAAATAGCATTTTTTTATTTATAATAAACAGACTTATTTTAAAAATCCCGAAATAGTAAAACCTATCATATTGCGAATGTAATTTACTAAATTATGATTATCAATGTTCATGCCAATCACCATCCTATTACAACTACCCTTACAGAGTTCATGATGGATTTAAAACACATTAAACAAAGAAAGAAAAAGCATTAAGTAGGTACTCACAGTTTTAAGAGTACGTAATATCTTGCAATTATACACTAGTACCTACCACATGCAACAATAAAAAACAACAGTATAAATAAAGATAAAGTGCTCATAATGCCCTGATAAAAACAGTTTTAAGTTTATAATAGGGATAAATAAATCAATGTTGCGAAAAGAGGTAAGAGTATTCCAGTAAGTAGTAATGGTGACAGACTACTAATAAATAATAACTATAATAATAACTAACCAAAACTTACACCAATCATTAAATTCGTACTTCTAGCCCAAGTTACTGTATTGAATGTTGTTTTTAATGATTAACTAAATATACATATATAATCACGAGTCACGACTATTATCCCCGAAGGGTTAGTCAGAGACTAGGCAATGAGGACTGCAAAAGCAGCCCGCTACCTATCCACTTTTCACCAAATAGCGACTGCACATGTGTTCAGCGTGACAGGTTGTGAGCTGATGAGCCCATCGCCGCTCCATGATGTTGGATGTATGGATGGATGTTTTACGACACCCAAGGGAAGAGAGGGGTGGTAGTATTCTTACACCGCTACACGACACAGTTATTACTACTGTTCCGTCGGACGAAGTAAAGAGGTAAAGTGATAAAGTAAAGAGTAAAGAAATAAAAGACTAAAGATAATAAATTATGTGGCGACGCAGGCCGCCACAACTACTAACTAAATAACCTATAAACATACTTGAATACAGTCCTAAGATACATAGAAAACACCCAGACCCGAGACAATTTAAAATTGAAACACAGTAGAATATAGAAAAAAATTAAAACCTCGAATTGCATAAAGGAGTACCTACGTTCAGCATGAAGGAGTACGTTCAGAATGTATTTGTGAAAAATACTATAAGTGGACGTCTCGTATAACCATAGGTTAAAAGTTAACTGAGGAGTCCCATAACTATTTATTCATATACATCTTAATATAATAAGGTTTTATAAGTATGGATAATGGAGTATTTGTGATAAGCGTTTCTTTTTCTATTTGATATTTCTCTAGCCGTTTCAAGAAAACCCACTTTACAAGTAAGTTACCAAGAAGTCAATATCAGATCAATTTAACACATCAGACATTATTCCATGAAAATAATAAAAACAATATAGCCAAATGGAATCCATTAATGAGTAAGCTGTACTGTACTCAACTAAGTTGATGAAGATGGTGGATTAAACGTTTTATTTGCCCTGGCCGGAATTCAAGTCGTTACTCTTAATAACTCGGAATCTTCAATTAATTAGGAAAGACTTATGGAAGTATTACCTCGTTCATTACCGTTGGTGTCGTAAGATGGTAGGATTTGTTAAATGCGGTAATGAGTTCTAAACTAACCTAGGTTAGCAAGGTTGTGTTTGAAAGAGTACTTTTAGTACAGTCAGGTTGGTACCTACTTGACAAGTTTAGATATTTAGTACCTTAAATAGATTGGTAATAATTTTACTGCAACATCAGAAAAATATACATATTTAATTTACATTGTTACAATTTGGCAAGTTCATCGTATAAAAAGGATCTTTCTAAGATAATCAGACGCATGACGAGAACTTAGACACTATAGCTTAGAAGATTTAATAAAATTCAATTAATTAATTCAAAAGTAACTTTGTTTTAGAGATGCTATTGTTGTCTATTGTCTATTACTCTGTAGTCTTTTAATTTCTTTACTATTAACACTTTAAAATGGGTTAGTATAAAATGGTCAAAAAACGTAAGTGGTCTACGCCATGAACTCACCTACAAATCATTTGGGTAAATTTGCAGATAGTCGAATACGTAATCCGTCTATGAAGCAAATCGTCTAAAATCAACCGAACAAATATAGTTTGTCCAACATGTAACCGGTCTCTTTAGCAACTTGTCTTAAGATCATCTAAACGAATTCGCAAATAGGTTAAAAAGTAATTAGTCAATAAAGCAACGCAGAAATTTTATGCAGCGTGTAACACTCAAAGAGGTTTGTTATCTGGAATTAACAGGCCACTTATGGAAGGACACTCGTTAATTTAAGACGAGTTGCTTCGTAGGCGACCAGCAATTTATAATAGATCACATGCATTTGAGACGAATTGCTTTGTCGATGACCAGCTATTTAGACCACATGCATTTATGACGAGTTGATAATTATAACGGTAGACGAAATAATTTTGCGACGAGTTGCTTCATAGACCGATGACGTATTTGACTATCTGCAAATTTACCCAAATGATTTTTAGGTGAGTTCATGCCATAGACCACTTCCGTTTTTGCCCATTTGACAATAACATCATCATAGCTAATTACAAAGTTCAAACATTACATACCTACTCTAATCTTAATAGTTTAGATTTCTTCTATTTAATTAACGCATTTGCGATTTCCCTACATTATAAAGTAGGTACTTATGTAAAGAAGATTGCTATGCATATAAGTGAAAGCTATGCATACAAAAAAATATGTTGATTACCCATTTCAGTTGACGAACAAACAGTAACTAAACAACAATGAGACATTGTCACATCTAATGCAAAAACAAAACAATGACAACACATATTATACTTCAACTTTTCTTAGGCATAATTGAACCACTAAAGCTAGACCCGCATGGCCCAATATCCCCATCATGTGTTATTGTCCACGTGAGAAGGCCTGTGCCAATATTATTGACATAATTAGTAAGTTGCAGCACCTAGTCCTACTCTTTTATTTCTTGTAAGATCGCTAAGGCGCCTATCTACCTCTTTTCATTTATGTCTCCCTGGTACTTTTAGATCAATATGACTGTCATGATTCAATTTATTATTGACGTAGTAAGTTGCATAAGCACCTAGTCCTAGTTTCTATCGACATCAATATTACGAATCTTTTAAGCTCCTCTCTATTTTTTAACGTAGGTGCGCTTCGAGGAATAAAAATATAATATTTTAATTACCTATTCTGAAGCGCACTCGACGGGAGCGCTTGGAGGTATAGTTTGGGTGCGCTTGGTCTGGTGTGCTTCAAAATGGGTGCGCTTCGAGGTATACCCCATACTTACAAACCTACATTATAAGCACGATTCACGACTATTATTAAAGAAGGGTTAGTCAGACACTAGATGAGGGCAGCAAAAGCAGTCCTCTGCCATAGTCCACTTTTCACCAAATATCGACTGCACATGTGCTCAGCGTGACTGGTGGTGAGTCCATCGCCGCTCTTTGCTGTCAGTCTTTAGTCCGGTAGTCGCTACTTTCCGGTAGGCGGTACTTTTACGACATCCAAGGGAGGAGAGGGGGTGGTAGTATTCTTTCACCGCTACGCGACACTGAGATAGGTAATAACTGTATTATAATTTTTGATTCCTATGTAAACAAGATCACATGGGAAGATAGCCTAGTGAAGGTTCGTGGGTTTTAACGACTGCCATCTCACGACAACTACCGGAACCAACTTTACGTGCCTTCCGAAGCACGGACGAGCTCGACCTGTTTTCTTATATATTTATTTATTTTGCTATACCTCCTACTTAATTCATTTTTTTTTATTACAGCGTCCCAGTTACTTAACCGGCATAATCGCAAACTGAACGCCTAAACCGCTTCAAAAATTTTCACCTCACTAAGACAGTTTCAATTAACTAAAAAAAATTGAAAATGAAAAATGCTTTATTACTTTCCGAATGACTAAGACTAAACAGAACTAGAACTAAACATATTATTAAATTAATCTGTCTAATTAATTAATTAGACAGATTTATTTTCTAGTTTTGTAATTATAAAACTAATCTCAGGTTCACATTCTACAATTTGAGCACACACATAATCTGATGCGGCGCGAGTCAACAAACCCACGAGCGCCGCCGGTGTGCAATACAAAGGCACTTATCACCACCAAGCGCAGGCGCAGATTCAAACCTTCCGAATAGAAATATTGGCGCCGCGGCAGCTTCTACATCGTAGTTCGCAAAGGTGCCGCGAGATAGCGCCACCGGCCGATTAGATGCGCGCACGCACGATTTACAGCCGGGTGTGCACTATCGCACACTATAAATTAGAAATTCGTTAGATAGAGACGTCGTCGCCGACAAGAATTCCAATTATTTTGTCTACAGTTCAACTGGGTTTTGTCGCTTTGGCTGAATTTAATTTGTGCGATTCGCTGCGCTCTCTGTTTTGGAATGGTGTTAGCAATCGTCATGAACATATTAGTACAGAACCTTGAGAGTTTTTATTAATTCCGTTATCGCATAAAAAACTCGTATTCAATTTGTTCTTAAAACTTTAAGCCAAAAGCCATAAAGTGGTACAGCTAGTTACTTATATTTGACGATGCAACGTAAGAAATTAGAATAAACCTTTGTAAAGCTCGTAAAACCAATGTTTCAGTAAATGAAAAAAAAAATTATCCATTATGTAAGTATGCATCGCTAGTAGATACTCCTTGCAATTGCCAATATTTATCAAGAACACACAATTTCATATCATACTGAGTAAAGAATAAAGTTTATTCTGCTACCGGTAAAAAGTCATAACTTTAGTAAAAAGAAGTAACTGCAACTCGGTAGCGTTAATAAATCACTAAAGAGAGCTGCTTAAACTACAGACCTACTTGCAATTTTGAAACCTTCTTTATTTTACCAATACAATGCAAACAATACTTTAATACTAAGGAGTTA
This sequence comes from Scoparia ambigualis, assembly GCA_963921215.1. Taxonomy (NCBI): domain Eukaryota; kingdom Metazoa; phylum Arthropoda; class Insecta; order Lepidoptera; family Crambidae; genus Scoparia; species Scoparia ambigualis. The sequence goes on from OY992522.1 coordinate 4,141,924, forward strand.
AGTTCGACAATCACTTGTTGTGGACACTACTTAAAATATGTTATGATTCTCTTTAAACACGTGTCGTTACAATGCAAAGTAATGCCGGCTTTATGATTCGGCATCACGAAACTGGTCGGTTTATAGCACAATGGATTCTATTTGTTGGACGAGTGAGTTCGAATTGGTATATAAAATTTTGAGGAATCCTCGTACGGCGTCTACTTGAAACTCTTTTTGTACGGATAGAAGAGAAGCAACGATGGTGCAATAATTTTTTAGTAACATTCGCAGAAGATTATTGCTCTATTAAGTCATTTATATCATTACTGGCATTTTCCTGCTACTTTGTACACGTGATATATATTGTTATCAATCAAGAACATTTTACCTGGATCTAGGTATCATTTGTCCTTATCTGTCTGTACCCCTGACAACGTGTCACGCAAATTTTCCCACGCTCACCAATTATCTAGCCCAAGTCAAGCTTATTTTGAAACTTGTTCTTATGGTTAACTAGATAACGGAAAAACATACAAAAATAATTAAATACTTACATACTTATTATAGATAGAAAACACCCATATCAAATTAGAAAATCAGATCAGGAACTCAGAGGTCGTTACCTCACCTCTATCTAACCATCATAACAAAGTATGGTGACAGGCATATGTTTTAAAATGTTGATCTTAGTTATTCTTCTATTGGATTGAATTATGTCCTTATTTTCTTTTAAAAAACTGATCCTAAAATCTTTCGTTCTATCTATTTTGCCAACGAAAATCCCCGCACATTTTACGAGTAACAGTAAAAAAGCTAAATTAGCATAAACCATAATATCACACAATAACTCGCGAGCGAAAAACAAAATAGTGATGTACACCTTACGATGAAATGGCGTGCCGCTATCGATTACTTTGTCGCGGCGCGGCGCGGGGTCGATAAATCGCACGCTGTCGACACCGCGCATGCGCCCAGCTAACGAACTGACGCGCACAAGGCTTTCATTAAGCGTTTTGATTACGTTCCGCGGTGTATGTGATATTAATGACTTTTATGAACAAGTTGCATTGATCGGGCGGTTGAATTAAAATGAAAACATACTCGCCCCACTCTGGAAATTTGTGTTTCTGTAACATACCTGCGAAAGAAACAAAAATAATTAATTAGGGTAATTTCGCGGTCGGCGCGAGTATTTGTCGATTTGGCTTGATTGATATCATCGAACACTTTTTATAAATTAGTTTATTACTTATCGTAGTAGCTTTCGCCCGTGGCTTTACCCACGTAAATGTCGAACTGCCACAGAAGTCTTTATCGCGTTCCCTTGATATTATGCTTGCAATTAAACAGTGTAAAAAAACAGCTTTTGGTAGGTACTACATGACTCTTTGACCACGTCGATCCGTTGCTGCATTTGATGTAATGGCAAGCCAACTTACTTTCGTTTTGAATTTAAGATTAATTAGGATGAATAATACATTCAAATTAAATGCCCCTTGCTTTATTCTATACACATTCAGGTAAAGAAGTTGCAATATAAAAAAGTAAAAAAAAACATCGTAATAAAACAAACAGTGGCGTATGTGACATCACAATTTTCCAAATATCTCGGTAAAAATAAAACATGTCGATCTGTCTCCGCATCGTAAAAAAAGAATAAACAAACAATTTCGCATTAGAATAAATCTAAATAAACATGTAAGTATATGTATGAGTAAGCATAAGTCGTTTTTTTAACAGAAAAGACCAGTGTCGTTTTGATAAGCCGATATACTGATATTAAGCTAAATAACACTATTTCCATGCCACTAGTTTTAATTTAAATATGCTGTATGTTATTATACCTACTTCGTGTAGCAATGAATAAATCTTTTTTATTTATTTAATACCGCCTACAATAAACATTAACCATAAAATATGTCGGTAGCTGTTATTATCGCGTTAAATAAAAAACAATAAAGTGTCAGCTGTAATGTTTATTGTGTTATTACACAGTGCAGTGAAAAATAGCGGCTTATCAGGAGAAATTTTAGCGAGAATATTGGCGGTCGGCGGCGGCCACTTTGATGTTTTCGCGTAAAGTAAACGTGACGCTCATCGCGGTCGTAATTGTTTGCGGTAGTGTTGTGTTTAACAGTCGATATTTGGTTTATCGATATTCAGTATTTTTTTTAGCTGGCCGCTTTTTATAGTGTGCCGAATGTGATGAATGAATAGCTAAAGTCAGGCTGCGGTGACCAACATGCAAAACCTACATAAAGTCTTTGATGAAACTATGTTAGCCAACACAATAACTGTTTCATAGTAAATATTCGTTTAACACGTTAGTATGGATAAAATAACATTTCATTGAAAACAAAATAGCTACCAAAACAAAAAATATCTTCTTAAGTAAATGGTAAATATAAAAATGGTGTTCAAACAAGAAACGTTTGTCTATCGATCTCTGAACAGTACCGTACCGTAACAGTGTATTAAACTTTTACAAGTTATCAATATCAACACATAAACTATTGACATATTAATTACTGTGATCACCGGAGCAATCAACACCATTCAATCACATTTCTCTGGAAAAAAATAAATAAACAGCTAACCAAACCTCTTATCAACAGAGAGCAAGAAGCATAAAATAAGCCCATCATCTCCTCATATCGACATAATTACATCCCTACACGAGAGGTCGATAATTATGAATTGTACATTTGGTTTCCGCGTCGGACGCTTACATCGCCCGGGGCGATCGCAGTAACTCTTTTTTCCCCGACTGTACTTTCTTTTTAGGAGCGTCTTCGTGAAAGTACAGCCGCGCGCACTGGCTTACGTCATTGCGTTAAGGACCATTTTGGGGTAACAAAACGGGAGGTAAATAAAAAATCAAGTGCGAAGGGTTATGTCGAACAACAGGCACCTAATATAAGAGCCGTAGAGTTTGTTTTGCCTTGTCATATCTAATCCTAGGGAGGTGATGAGCTCGTGAAGGTTCAGTACGATGAAAATTTAACGCGCGTGAAAGCAATACTGCGCTAAATGGGATCGTCTAAATATAGAACGTGAGCTAAAAAGTTATACTCAGCATTATGATGTTATCATAGCATTCATAACATAACTCTAGTTAGTAGGTGCTTCCCTGAAAAAGCAGTAAGTAATATTTTTTATTATGCAACAAAACCGGCTGTCCTATTCGGATTCGTTTTATAAAGGTTTCCGTATTAACATATTTTTTTTCAATTATCTTTACTATACTCAAGGACTTGAGCTAGGTTTTTAAAATGCATATTGAAACTAATTAGACAATTATATATCGTTGTGATTTTCCTGAAAATCCTGATAAGTATAAATACGAATTATTTCAGATCTTTGTCTCGCTATCTCACAATTCTCACATCACAATAAAACATAATAATACAAGTAAAAATAAAAGTAATAAGATTAAAAATGTATTATACCGGGCTATATGGGCTACCAGGGTATGTTATGGAACATAGAGGTTAAATTATTAATTTGAATATAAAGGAGAGAAAACGCTTACAAATGTTATCGTATCTCATTCTTACTGTCTTACAAATCTTACATACATGCCGACACACAGGAGGAGCTCACGTTATAGAAACACAACTCACCATTTGATTGCCCCACCACTCGCCCCCTCCCATCAATTTCGATGAATGACAAATAAGAATCGATGATCGCTCTCCATCCGATCATTAATCGGTAATTGATTCGATCGATTTGTAACTATCGATCCATATCGTCGGCCATTACGGTCGGTTCTGTTTTATTATGTCGATAATCGATCTTATTATCACCCCTTCTAACCACAAGTTTAAATAACGGTCATTTAAATGATGCTTCTGGTAGTAGAGGATTGAGTTTTTAATATTTGTAAGTGGAGCGTTAGTGTTGTAATTAAATTGGATTACTTTAAATAGCAATAAACCTGGGGTGCGATATTTGAACCGGTCGATGACAAATAACTCTTACATTACTATCAATAATTAGGAGTGCTTACATCCAGCTATGAATGGTCAAAGTAATTGTTTTAGGTCTAGTTAAATTGTAAAATAAGCTATCACCACATTTTGTTACTTTAATTTTCTTTTATTTTGATACATGATTTGATTTGCTAATTTTTATTATTTTAGTTATAATCATTTTAATATTTATTCTGTTTTTGCACACCGACTTTTGGTTAATTGTGAGATATTTCCAAAATTGAAATACTTATTTATTTACATAATTAAAGATGTTTAATTTTGTATGGAGAAAATGCCAACATCTTGTACATAATACCAAAATGTAGCTAATGCATGGAATAAGCTTATTCGAAATGATTTTCTTCAAATAAATGAATAGTTTTTACGTAAGAAGTATTTTAAATTCTTAACAAAATATGGCAAGTTTCGTGATCGCAGGCGGTATTCTGTCAATGTCATGTCATGTCAAGTAGCTGTCAAAACAAGAGTACTTACGAGCAATGACATTTTATTTACCTACGAGGCAGTTAACGGTTCGCTGATAATCAGTCCAAATCAGAATAGAAAAACAGCACAGCACAAAACCACAACGACTCAGAATTCACGTTAAAAACGAAATGAAAAACAAAAGCCGGTCTATTTTTTTTATCATGGTGACAGTTACACTTTTAATTACGTTCTTTACAGCTTTGGACACTTGATTTTAATCTCAGAAAGACATCTCGAGTTTCCAAGTTATTAAAAATTATAGTTTATTTTTTTAATTCTTACGCAAAAATGGTAAATACTTATATCAACTAAATACATGTATTTTATACTAGCTGAGTAGCTGTACCATGTTCTTGGTAAAAAATTCAAAATCTCCTTTATTTACAAATGGTAGGGTCTGTTGTGTGTATACAGTAAACTCGATTTTTATGTAAATTTAACTTTTTCTAAGTTAATTTGGATGGGTGACCTTAATGAAGCTCGTTATGTGAATAAGAAGAAGGATCAATAAATTATTGGATCTGAACTTCCGAATTTTGCCATAAGAGCGCATTGTATTGTTCAAGATTTGAATAATCATATCAAATTAAAGCTATCATCAGATATAAAAAATCGAAATGAAAGTTTTAAATTACAACCTCATTTACAGTATTGATTCACAGAAAGTCATGTAAGATAAAAAAGTATCGAGAAAAGCGCGGCAAATTCGCCAGAAGCCAGGTGTAATAGGCGATTCGCGCGAAAATTAATATTAACAATGATTACTGCGCGAAGGATCAAGACGTTTAGATTAATTGGCTCCGATTAGTGAAATATCTCGACGCGTCGGGGTTTGACAAGAACACCGGTAGAATCAGGAAAAGAGTAACAAATTCTACGGTTATTTTGTATTTAGAGCTGTATGTTGGTAAGTTACTGTTAGTAAGTAAGTAAGTACTGTCCCACTGCTGGGCAAAGGCCTCCATTATTACAATTGATGAGTAGCAGCTTATTATTAAACGAATACTAGCAAGTCTAGCAACCCAACCATCTTTTTACTTTAGGACTATGGGACTATGGCGATGTCCGTAAAACCACAGAATTAGACCACACTGGGTTGTCTGCACCTCGACGAAAAAAGACTTTAGTAAAAGAGCCAAAATTAACAAACTTTTTTTAAAAAAATTACATGGATTCTGTAACTTGAACTATATAGTTATTTAATATGGTGTATTGACTCTTCGAGAGTATTTCCAAAGAAAAGTAAGAAAAATAACAAAACATTAAAAACATAGCTTGAGAATGGTGGTAAAATGGTGGTGGTAGTGAAAGCACTAAAGTATCTTTTTTTATTGGTCACCTCTCACTCTATCTTCTCCATAATTTGGCACGCTCTTTATGGGACGCCCTGTATTTTAAGCATCGCACTTACGCAAACGATTATATGTCTTGTTATTTCTAATAATCACGACGCGCTCAAGTTCTATCGATACAAATATAAAGTTTCAAAATCGATCGACCGCAACAAAATGATCTCGATTAAATGCGACAAGCTTGTTCAGGCCAGCCTCCACGTTACGCTATTATTTTCGCGTTGGCAATATTAAAGTTTATGTGAGCTGGTAATTTATTTAAATTATTTATTGACTTCCGAAATGCGATCCTTAATTTGAAGTACGGGTGTAGAATGTTAGGTAGGAATGATTGTGCTGGTCACTGGATAAAAAAGCTAAGGTTGGGCAAATTCAATCAATTTTACTAAAAATAGGTTTCATCAATTAGTATAGAATACATGTGATGTATGTATCGATCATATAAACTCAAGATACACGATTGCTGCTTGAAAAACGGCACACGAAACCAGGCACAAATCAGAAAATTGCCGCGTTTTTTCTCAAAATTTTGAATTATGAACTTTGTTACAGCGAGCCTAGTTTCAAAGTGATGTGACTCCAATAATACTTTTAAGAATTTTTACTTAAGTTTAAGTTTAAGGTTTATCTTTTCATTTCTGTTGTTGATCTATGGATAGTATGTATTTACACGGGGACATTATTTCAGTTTGATTTTGTATGAGACCATGCATCTATTGTTTATGATCGAAGGATGTATGTCTATATACTAATATTATAAAGAGGAAAGATTTGATGGTTTGTTTGGATTGAATAGGCTCCGAAACTACTAGACTGATTTGAAAAATTCTTTCACCGCTGGGAACCTATGCTTTTTCCGGGTGACATAGGCTATATAATATTTTCAATAATTCGTCACAAGGTACGGGGTCCACGCGGACGAAGTCGCGAGCGGTCCGCTAGTATCAAAAAGATGTTGATTTTTTTTATCAACGCCTCGGCGGCTGCGTGATCAAGCGCTCGGCTCGATATCCGGAAGTCCCGAGTTCATCTCCCTGGTCGAGCTAAGTGTGTTTGGATTTTTTGGATGCATAGCCCAGGTCCGTGATCACCAACCCGCATAGGCAAGCTTGGTGATTATGTCAATATCCATCAATTGATGGTGATTCGATTCCCACCTGAGGTACGGTCGGGGTCACCGTCGCTATACCACTTTGCAGCGATTTTCGTATGAAGCCAAAGAGATTTAATATAGTTTAATGTCTTTGTATGAAGCGCACCGAACGCCCGGGTGCGTGCCCGTACTAAATAGACGACGGGGTGTGCAAGGGATTTTGACCTTTAGACTGGTAAAGCGACGGAATCCTCCATTGTACCTAGTCATTTTTTGAAAGAATACTACCACCCCCTCTTTTCCCTTGGGTGTCGTAAAAGGCGACTAAATGACTAAACATTACACATACTTCTAACAGCATAGAGCGGCGATCACCACCTGTCACGCTAAGCACATGTGCAGTCGCTGTTTGGTGAAAAGTGGCCTATGGTAGAGGACTGCTTTTGCGGTCCTCATTGCCTAGTCGCTGACTTACCCTCGGGGATAATAGTCGTGATAATATGTATGTATGTATTTATGAAATATTAAGGCTCTATAACTTTTGGACACCCCTACCTCATTCCAGTCTTATTATCGGCCGAAAAGATTCTTTTAAGACAGACCGCATGTTGTATGTCCACAAAAAGGAACATATATCACGACATAGTTAATTAAGGGTACGTCGCGGAATCCGCAAGAATCGATGCACTATTCGCTTGTAAAAACATCGAATGAATTACTCATAAGTCGTTCAAAACCCCGCTGCGAGTGGCCGGCGCGGAGCGGCCTATTCTGGACTGTTATCGCGCGAGCATCGATTCGAGAGCCATATCTACTTTATTGTTTCTTTATTGTTTTCTGAAGCTTATTTAAAAAAAACATACAAACATACACTCACGTCATGACTATTATTTGACGACCTCCTTGGTCGAGTGATTTGTACACCGGTTTTCATGGTGTCGCCATCTGTGAGGTCCCGGGTTCGATCCCCGGTCGGGTCAATTTAGACATTATTGTTTTACTAAATTGTCTCGGGTCTGGGTGTTTTCTATATAGGTATAATAAGTACTTTAAGTATGTTTATCCGTTGTCTGGCAACCATTTAACAAGTTTCATAACGAAGCTTCTCTTGGGCTAGATAATTGGTGTGTAGGAAAGTTTATTTATTTAGTTTATTATCCCCGAAGGGTTAGTCAGAGACTAGACAATGAGGACCGCAAAAGCAGTCGATATTGCCAAGTTCACGATTCACCATATAACAACTGCACATGTGCGCAGCGTGATAGGTGGGGAGCTCATCGCCGCTCTATGCTGTTGGTTGTATGTGCAGTCTTTAGTCCGTCCTTTTACGACACCTAAGGGAAGATATGAGTTGGTAGTATTCCTTGAATGAGCCGCCAATACACAGGTATTTTAATAAGTCTGTAAGTATATCCCCGATCACTCCGGCAGCAAGTGAGATGTACTAGGATATTTTAGTGGGTATGCCCCTCTTCTCCCGAATCCCTGCTATGGAGGGACAGCTCTACATAACCATCCACGTCAAAAAATGAAAGTAATTTTAATTATTTTGTTAGGGTTTCAGCAAATTGACTTACGAGTTAGTGTAGCTCTCTTGTTTGTCTCAAAATTTTAGTTTAAAACTGAATTATATGATTTTTTCGTATAAATCGCCATAAATATAATGTTCTTAATAACTGCATTGAAATTTGTCTATCTTTATTATTATTTTGGAAGATAAAAAAATGCACTTAGTGATTTTGTCTTCTCGAATGATTATAGTGAATATGTTACTTAATGGCAATTTCCTAATTAATATAAAAAATATTTAATATTGGCGGGTACTAACTTACAAGTACGTAATAGAAAACTTATGTTTTAATAATCATCATTTTCATCTTCTGTTTCAATTGGTTCGGGCTACCTTTCATTCTCATTATCTGTTGTTAGATTTTGGTACCGTGCATGAATTTCACATTAAACCTCCGCGACATAACTTCACCAGATCTTCTTTCTTTTTCTTGCTTATTGGCAAAAGTCCCGTATATGCTGCTGGTAAAAGCTGTGCGGGCGCATTGCGTCGACGACGGCCTCTACCGGCAACGTAGAAATTTAAAAAAAGAAATTAAAAACAACGCAAAAAACAAAAATTTATTTAATTCTTTATTTTTTTCTTTCATATTCTTTATTTCTCACATTGTTGTGTTTTTTTTGTTTGTTAAATACTTACTTACTTATTTGTTTGTTATTTTCTGTTTGAGTATTTCCCATTTTTTATATTGAGTTATAATGTAGGTACTCAATGTTTTTTTATAATTATTTTATGTGACAGTCAATGACAAAAATGTTTTTTCTTTCTTTCTAGTTTTATTTCTAGTTGGGTGTTAAAGTTACTCGCGTCCGTAGGTTTACCCTTGAGACCCTACACGTGACCTCTGAGTGGTGCTAAATGAGTGACACTGACTGATTGGTAGAGCCACGCTGCGTTGCAGCACGCATTGGGCCGGCTAGCCCGGCGTAATACCACCCTCTCACGAATATCCGGCGTGAAATAATGGCACTTGTCGCTGTTGTGTTTCGTCCGGCCAGTGAGTGTCGGGAGGCCCATCCCCCCCCAACCCCCTCTCTCACAATTCCTATTCCTTCCTTAACCCTATTCCTTCCTTGAAGGACGGCAACGCGCCTGCGATTCCTCTGGTTTTGCGGGTGTCCACGGGCGGCGGTGATTACTCTCCATCAGGTGACCCGCCTGCTCGTTTGCCTCCTACTGTTATAAAAAAAAATATCATAATTTATATAAATAAAAATCAATTGCCAAGAATGTATGTTTGCGCATCACTGCAGAACTGCACCATTTGGCAAATTCTTTTTCGTTATGTTTGTAATTGTCAAGACAAGGTTTTTAGGCAAGAAAATTTTAGGAAATTCGTCACGGGATACGAGTGTTTACGCCGACGATATTCGCGGACGGGTCGTTTGTTTTTCACAACGTAGATATGGCGGCCAGGCGGTCTTCAAACCAGCCCTAAAAACCAACCAAACCGTGTTTGACACACAAATATACCCCGCCGGGACACGAATCTGGGCCTGAGACCAGTAGTTAAACTACAAGACCATAGAGAGATGTAAAAAATTGTAGAAAAATGGATCCCATTAACATAATGTTGTCCAGAATAAGTGTATCATTCTAGGTGGTCTAGTAAAGGGGTTTTATGTACTACCATATTCATTACGAGCCACAAATAACATCAGCGGGTTGTTTCTAACACTCAGCTGCATACGTACCATGTTTCTGCCATGTCTAGGATGTTAAAAAAAGCTTCGAGCTCAATTGGAACTAAGCACTCGCAATTCTTTAGACACGATATAGCGGTTTGTATTATCATCATCTTCAGCCCATAAAGGTCCCACTGATGGACACGGGCCTTCCACATGAACAACATCACATAGTAGATTGGGCCATAACCCACAGGACCCACTGGAGACAGGCCTTCCACAATATCACATAGTAGATTGGGCCATAACCCACAGGACCCACTGGAGACAAGCCTTCCACAATATCACATAGTAGACTGGGCCATAACCCACAGGACCCACTGGAGACAGGCCTTCCACAATATTACATAGTAGATTGGGCCATAACCCACAGGACCCACTGGAGACAGGCCTTCCACAATATCACATCATAGATTGGGCCATACCCCACAGGACCCACTGGAGACAGGCCTTCCACAATATCACATAGTAGATTGGGCCACAACCCACAGCACCCACTGGAGACAGGCCTTCCACAATATCACATAGTAAATTGGGCCATAACCCACAGCACCAGGACACAGGTCTTCCACAATATCACATAGTAGATTGGGCCATAACCCACAGGACCCACTGGAGACAGGTATTGCACAATATCACATAGTACATTGGGCCATAACCCACACGACCCACTGGAGACAGGCCTTCCACAATATCACATACTAGATTGGGCCATAACCCACAGGACCCACTGGAGACAGGCCTTCCACAATATCACACAGTAGATTGGGCCATAACCCACAGGACCCACTGGAGACAGGCCTTGCACAATATCACATAGTAGATTGGGCCATAACCCACAGGACCCACTGGAGACAGGCCTTCCACAATATCACATAGTAGATTGGGCCATAACCCACCACGCTGTCTCAATGCGGGTTTGGTGGGTTCTCACAACTGCCATGTTAGGGGCCGTCCATTAATCACGTGAGGCTCGAAAGGGGGTGGAGGGGTTCGGCAAAAATCACGAAATATCACAAGGGGGAAGGGGCGTAGTAAGATACGAGTATCAGGTGTATTTATTTTTTCGTCAAACGCGCGATTTCTAAACCGAAAACGGTGTCTAGTGTGACCTTGACTCGCCGTTGAAAAAAAACAACCTAACTGTATTTAAAGATAATAGTCTAAAATTTAAGATTCTTTGTAGGTACTTACCTACTAAAAATACACGTGATTTTGGGTGGGGTAATGAGGTTTGAGACTACCAACCTGGTTAGTCTCAAACCTCATCACGTATCACCAACAAGGGGGGAATTAATAGACGGCCCCTCACGACAACAACCGGTACCAATACGGCTTTACTTGCCTTCCGAAGCACTTAGTCCTACTTAGTTAGTTGAGGCGTCGGTAGCCAAGCGGATAGATACTCGGGTTGAAAGCGAGAAATCGTGGTTCCATCCCCCATAGCTTCGTTATGGCGGCTCCACATTAGTGCCGTGAAGCTCCGTAAACAGGCGTGAACGTGAACGTGGACGGTTTTCGCGGGGTTCACGCGCGTTTACGCCTGTTCCCCGATCTACAGGCGTGATCGCGAGCGTACTTTGTCCCGCGACAAAGGGTTCGCACGGCATTCACGCGTACAAATCCACATTCACAGCCCCGTGCCAGTTTACCAAAGACGAAATTAATCAGTTTACTTCAGATTATACTTTGATCGGTTACGATGTATTTCAGTCATCCACTATTATTATTTTTTCCAACGCTTTCTGATAATTTTTTGGACGTCTAAATAGTATGTTGCCACAGCAAACAAAGTTATTGCAGCAGCAGCTTCTACTTCTATTTCGCGGCGGGTTTCACGAACGATTGTGAGCATTCCGTGAATGTGGGGGCACGACTTGTGCCGTGAATTCATGCCGTGAATTCGCGCGTGAATTCACGGCACTAATTTGGAGCCGCCATTAGACTACTGACGTGAACCCACTCCGACATAGTCATTTAGAATAACAGGATGGGTTAACAGGACTATTATTAATGTGTTATTTAAGAAAATATATCCCTATATATAAAAAAAAGTTCTTAGTCCTAACTTGTCTCTGCTGGTCATTGTAAAGTTGCAGTATCGTGGTTGTGAACTGAACAATTACATGACTAATCGCGCCGCCTGACGTCATGGTAATAGGATACTGCTCCATTGTCGTGGCTCGGCATGGCTGTATGTCTTGTAATAACTGGGTTAGAGGTAATGTGCTCTGTTAGAGGCTGCGTCAAATTGCTTTATTGACGTCCATAATTAAACTTCGAAGTAAATATTTAAAAACTTTCAATTGTCTTGAATATTCCTTAGTAGATCACGAAACGTTGAAAAAAAGTCTACTTCCGGTGGGAATTATTTCTTAGTGGTTAAGGAATCCGGGTGAAGTGCGCTTCCACCATCGGTCTCATCATCTACCATCAGGTCAGATTAAGGCAAAGTGCTTAACCGAAGAAGAATAAAACAAACTAAAATATTCGCACTTTTCGAGATTTTTAAGGATAAGGAGCAGATTCAAATGTTGGATCTCTTGTCCTGGCACAAAAATGACGGCATCAAGTCAAGCCATCTTAATAATACAAGTCAAGATAGCAATTGTAAAGATTTTACATTTCTTACCAATCTTCAGGCTTCACAATCATAAGGAAAATGCGGTGTTTAATGTTAACATACCTGAAACAAAAAATATGTTTTTAAGTAAAATCTTAAACACTGAAAAAACGACAACCTCAGGCGGGAATCGAACCACGCACCATCCGCATTCCGGGCGGCTGCCTTAACCACTTGGCTACCGAGATCTGGCTTTCAACCGTCGAAATTTGTCAGTGCTTGATGCTTATGTATTTAGTCAACATTGCTTCATCAAATCTTAGAAGTTTTCACTTCTGGGATCCGAAAGAAATATTTTTTACAAATATTTGAACATTCGGTTAAGATGAAGCTGCGTTTATAGATTAATGTTTTATATTTTAGTGTTTTATTAACGCTTAAATATACTCAAGTAAAATTTGAAACACTGAAAAAAGACGACAACCTCAGGCGGGAATCGAACCACGCACCTTCCGCATTCCGGGCGGCTGCCTTAACCACTTGGCTACCGAGGTCTGGTTTTCAACCGTCGAAATTTGTCAGTGCTTTATAATTTTAACCCCATTTTCTATTTCAACGTCATCTAAATCAGGCCGTGACTGACAGGTGGACTGAGACATAGGCTTCTCCAAATGCTGAGCTCTATCTTTGACTCTTTCTATCAGACGTCGCCAGCCACTTTGCGTATGTAAAGATGATTAATGATACCTGTATATAATAATAGCGGCCGCTCGCGATTTCACCCGCGTGGAATATCGGGGTAAAAAGTATCCTATATGTTAATCCAGGTTATAAACTATCTGTATGCCGAATTTCATCCAAATCCATTCAGTAGTTTTTACGTGAAAGAGTAACAAACATCCATCCATACTTACAAACTTTAATAGGATTACTTTCCCACTCTCGCACCAATTATCTAGACAATTCAAACTACATAACGGTTAAACATACATAGAAATGCATAGAAAACACCCGGACCCATAATAAATAAAGAAGAACAGGTATTTCTAAATTAACCCGACCGGGAATCGAACCCGGAATCTCGGAGATGGCGATGCCAGATCCGTCGTGCTGACCACTTGACCACGGAGGTCGCCACCAATATAATTATAAATATTGGATAATCAAAATGTCAGCTAAGTACTTCAATCTCGTATCGATTAGAAATTGTTTGCTTAATTTGCACATTCCAAAACAAAAGACGTTCGCATCTGCGACCCGCGTCACATTCTGGACGCACTCGACTTTTAATTTCGCCACACAATCAGTGTTAAGCCAAATTGATCGATAAATCAGCCGGCGCGCAGAGTAATTGGTTATTCAAATTCGGTCCGCCCGAGGGCTGATCTAAGTTCGGTGCAGTTGTTAACATCTCTCTTGTAATGCTTTCTTTGCAAGTTGTTTATTGAGGATTCATATTTGGTTCTTGAAATTGTCAATGTAGGCTTTGACACGAGCGGTTGTGATCTTGCCGCTTATAAACCCCTTTACATTGAGTAAACCAACGCAACCATACGCAACGCAATGGCGTACATAAAATAGTGGTAGCCAATTTCTGTCCAAAAAATTAGATTTTTCTTTGAAGTTATTTTTTCAAGGGTATCTTCTAAATTTAAGTAGTTTTTATTCATAGTATTTTGCTTTGTGTTAAATCCACCGTCTATATTAGTTTTATTTTTAGATTGGTCTTTGTGGCATTTGTGGGAAGAAGTTTAGCATTGGATTCGTAGCTCATGATACATACAGCACAGAAGTGTACTGAATTTAATCAAATAAAAAAAAACTTTATAACTTTAACCAAATCTAGTTTAGCGCAGAACTTTGTTAAGACAATTTAGCCCTTAGAACGTTCAGGTTCAGTTGTTCAAGCAGTTATCAATCGTACCTATGTACGGTCTGATAAATGTGGTGACAAACGGGCTGGTCAATTAGCCCAGGCCGCGAGCTGGGTGTTCCCGGCGGTCGGCGCCCCGCGGCGAGACATTCGTTGTTCTCAGGGGTAAGACCACAAGCTTACAACTATAACCTGTGCGAGCTCAGTCAACGGGGAAAGGTGAAACCTCCTTGGAGATTTCCGTTAAGTTTAACGTGGCACGAGAACAAAACTTCTTCATATCTTTTAGAGCCACCGCACACACGATACTTTTAGCTTCGGCGATCGACGATTTCGCGATTAGAATCGCGTTTTGGCGACTCTCTGCGTTCGATTGCAGTATCGGAATCGCGAGTTTTAGCGATTCAGTCGCTGCATTCAGCTTCTAAAAAGTGTCTAAATCGCCGATCGCCGCTAAAAGTATCGTGTATGCTCTGGCCCTTAGACTTAACCGACTCTATGGTCTAGTGACTAAGCCCTAGGCCCTAGTCCCGGAGTCATACTTCGGAAGGCGCGTAAACCTGGTCCCGATTGTTATCATATAATGACAGTCGTTTAAACCCACCAACCAGCATTGACCAGCGTAATGGGTTATGGCACAATTTTTCCATGAGCTGTAGTCCATGTGGGAAGGCCTGTGCCCACCAGTGGGACGTTTATACGACTGTAAGGCATTTTAGGGGTTCCGTCACGGTTGGTCAAATTCAAATGGTCAAAGTGACTGAAAAACCGTCAAAATCGCTTTCGGTCAAATTAGCGATTGGTCGATATCTCGAAATGTCCAAATTAGGCACGAGGTAGCTCAGGTTATTTTTGATTTCGTCTAGACCCATCTAGTTAACTGACATAGCGAAAGTTGTTTTAAATTAAATTTGTAAGACCACAATACGCGATCAAGCTCCTGTACTAGGTAAATACCTTTGATTTTAAGTGAAACCTTTAGAAAAAAAAAACAAAATAATCTGTCTGATTAAAGAAAAACGAATGCCACTTCAATAAAACAAAACAACACGAGGCTAATCCGCAATTCCATGACTTTGAAACAATAAATTAACAGAAGGGTAAACAAAAGCCTATCTAAGTCGAAAAGAACATTGGACCAACTGATACGAAACGCCAGCCTACTTTCAGGAAATTGGATTATATATCTCTTTACTGTTATTACGGCCATTCAACCTCCTCCCAACTCCAGGATAGAGTTAGTAACACGCCCCGGTGGGTTAGGCCGACATACAAACTTTTTACTTTATCGTTCTGTCGATAAGACCTACTCTGGCATTGACTTTTGGGATTCAGTGATCTCCTACCCAACTAGCAAATTGGTCATATAAAAATGGTGCTATGCGACTTTCAGTTATATAACTGTTGAATTGATGTTATTAGACAACTACAACGTTGTGTAACCGTTATTCCTACAACGATTTAGTCCCGTAACTAAATGGTCTACTAAATAAGTAGAGTAAACGTTTTTACGACTACTTTATACAACGTCGTATAATGGTACAAAAATATAGGTTAAGTAAACGTTTTTACGACGGTATTATACAACGTTGTATAGTGGTGCCTGTGTATAGGTTAGGTAGACGTTTATACGACTGATTTATACAACGTCGTATAGTGGTGCCTGTGTATAGGTTAGGTAGACGTTTTTACGACTGATTCATACAGCGTCGTATAGTAGTGCCTGTGTATAGGTTAGGTAGACGTTTTTACGACTGATTTATACAACGTCGTATAGTGGTGCCTGTGTATAGGTTAAGTAGACGTTTTTACGACTGATTCATACAACGTCGAATAGTGGTACCTGTGTATAGATTAGGTAGATGTTTTTACGACTGATTCCTACAACGTCGTATAGTGGTGCCTGTGTATAGGTTAGGTAGACGTTTTTACGACTGATTCATACAACGTCGAATAGTGGTGTTGGAGTAAAGGTTACGTGAACGTTTTTGCGACTGCTTTATTTTATCGTCGTATTATGAAGCCAGGTTGTAGGTCGGATAAATAAAAAAAAATATGAAACCATGTATAAAGGGTTTATTTAAATTAAAGGTTATCATAAAAGGTTTATTTAAATTAAAGGTTATCTGTTCATGGTTATTATCTCACGGAACTTTAAAATAAATTATCATGGCCGACCATCTTGGTCGCAAGAAACCGCATTATGCGACCTTTTCATTCTATAATTGATGTATAGAAGTCGTTTCTTAAACTTAGACAAGATGGCTGCTATTTTAGTATGTAAACAAATTTTAAGCAATAGTCTACAATAATTTAATTTTAAGAAATTCGATCGGGGCGTAAAAAATTTCACAACAACACGCCTATATTTCACCACAAAACTAAACGTCCCATAAGAACTAGGTGCACTGCACACATTTATCCATACACTCTGTTCATGTATAATATTGTTAAAGTAAATATAAAAATAATTAAGTAAATTATAACTTATAAACCGTTTAAATTTTGTATTTGATAACCTGCACTTTTCCAGCAAACATCACAGGAACGAATGAATGGAATGAACTGAAGTTCATTCCATTGTGTACAATAAAAGTCAATGTTAAACACTTAACCGACATTACAGTCATCTTCTAATGTCTATGCAATTGTTATAGGACTTCAGTTGTTCGATAACAGTCGGTCGAAAACTTTTATGTAACATTTAACATTTGTTGTTGACTGACGTTTATTTAACTTGTAAATAACAATAATGTTGTTTAATATGGGCCTATTTCGCGTTGTATAAACGTCTACGACACGTTTATATGACCCACTTTATAGAACCAAAAGGAAATGTAAAACGTTTTCTCAACTATTATGCAACAATAATTTGTTACTTGGGTAAGATATTAAATCAAAAATTGTCACACTGAGTTTAAAGTTTTTTAAAGATCTTTTCCGTCTACTTCTAAATAAATAGCGATTTCACTAAATTGGTTCTAGGATTTGTTCCAAGTCCGCCTATATACACGGAAAGAAATTATTAGTTGGGTTTACCATATTTCAACAAAATTTTAGGGTTAATATAGTACCTACTCTTGAGTTTTGTTGAATGAACAAAAACTGTATTGTTGATCAGTTACGGTAATTTGAACTTATTACATATATCTTTTGTTGTTTTAACGTATTTATTTTGTAAATTTAACTATAAAAATGGTTATTTCAACAACTTGAACAGTAAAATCAACAATTACCTATTGAATTATGCATGAATTGTTTACGCCAACAAGTACAAATAGGTAAAAACAACTGTTTTCATATATCAACAAAAAACTTTTCTGTGAAATCAACAATTTGTTCATGTTGCTTTAACCCATCACTTTG
>OY992522.1:4160073-4361636 GCA_963921215.1 Scoparia ambigualis
CACCTTATCTTTTTATATTGTATATGTAGATAATGTATCAGTACTGAGTAATGCATTAAACACTTCTTACGCAACATCACAAATGAAACGCCCCGTTCGGTAGCGGTCTACAACTTCAAAATATTTTTTGAATTTCTTATTACTGCGCGGACGCAAGCTAAAAGAGACTGGCGTTTATTTTTTTACATTTCTACTATTTAGTATTATAACTGTGTGGAACCACAAAGAAATATGGCTTTTTGAATCTGATAATAGACCAATTATTTACTATTCTAATAGCAATTTAGAAATATTTTTTACGACATTTTCTAACGAAAGGCAAAGCTATTATTAGCTTGACCTTTCATTTAATGTTTTAAAATTTATTATTCTTCAGTTAGTATAAAACAGTCAATCTGGTAAGATAACAACCTTGCAAATTTCAAGTCATTTAGGCTAAGGACAAGTCTTGACTACTGTTTTTAATAGCAGCCGGGAGACGTTAAACGGGCATTGAAAAGTAATAACATGAATTAGGGAATAACGTTTGGTTAAACATTTGGGTACTGAGGTAATTTTCAATGACTTACTATTAATTTGTTATACCTCAGGACAGTTATTTAAGTGATATATTGATAACCTTATCAAGCAATTAGAGTAGCTTAATTAATACAAAATGTACTGTCAACCATAAGTTTTTGTTTCAACAGCAATTCTACGCTGTAATTTTGCACATCCCTACGGCGGAGATTCTGTCAATACAAAAAGATGCCGCAAAAAACCTGGCAAGGGCTATTCTCCTATTTTTTTACAATCAAACTTAACTATTTAAAAAATCATATTACATATTTTGCCGTCACGTTAAGCAATTATAAACTTTTTTAATAACTCTTATTTATGAGGGAGGGGCTTTTCAACTTGAAGATATTCCAACAACCAAAAACAACTTCTTAACCGAATCATCATCATCATCATCAGCCTATAAACATTCCACTGCTGGGCACCTTCCCAGATGGACAGCAAGCAGCTCATGGGGAGATTAGGCCATAACCCACCACGCTGGCACAATGCTACTTGACGTGTACTCAACCGAGTACTCTTACACAAACCCGCTTCCACTTACGCCCCGCGCCGCCCACCACACGCGTTATCATACGCGATCGCATTGCGTAAATTTGTCCGTTAATTGCAAGGTTTCGTCTGTTACGCAACGCGCAATACTCGCGCTACCGTTTTAATTGTACCAAAGAGTAACATTAATTGGCCTCTTATTCCGCGAACTTGTAAATCAGACGACACTCGCTCCTGTTATCCGTAAATCGGCGATTTTATGTTGTTTTTAAACAAAATACAGTTTTTTATGTATTTTTAAAGCGGCGATAATATAGTGATTAAGCTTTTTATTGAGTGAAATTGGCGCTGTCGGATTATCGGTGCGCCGAAATGTAGGTTTTGCGCATGTAAGAATGGCCGTGCGCAATGAATGAGAAGTTCCGTGATATACCAACTAAATATTGATGATGTATTTAATAGCCGCCTTTGTGGTAGACCGCCGCCGGCGCCGGTCGCGACACCCAGATGCTCCGGGTTTGATTCCAAATGGGGGTCACGTATTGCGCTATGTTTGATTTGGAGGTAGAGTCTGCTCAGCAGTGGGCTGTTAGGTTTTAGTTGATAATAATGAAAATTTATGTTACACAGCTATTTTTTGTGGCAAAAACTATTTGTTATCATAACTGCAATAATAGTCTAAAGTTGGAGAAAAACCTGTCGCTTAGTTAGCTAAAACCTATTTATCTAAGTCTCTTCCCATTGTATAGTTGAAGAAGTGAGACAGCCATTATCTTAGTGATTGGGGATTCCGGGGTAGTTCACTGTCATATTCATAAGCCTTATCGTCATTGCTATAGCTACCAGTACTAAGGGTGGATTCGACCAAACTGGAATAAGCCTTACTCCGAGATTAGTCTATACAAATTCGGCGCTTAATCTGGGTATAAGACCTTATTCCTGTTTGGTCGAATCCACCCTTAGTGTGTTTATTCACTATTCGACCGAACAAATCTACAGTTTGTACGTCATCAAAGCAATTAACCAATTGGAAACCAGCAGCGTCAGGCTCCGCTGGACCTGACTGACATATTTATAATGATGAAATGGTGTTTGTATAAATTACGTGTTTTTTTATATTTAGATCATAATAATACTGTCATTGTTTTTATTGTCTCGTGTGATGCAGTTAAAATAAACTAGTTTTAATTAATTTAATTTCAATCTGATAAGACTTTAAACTATCGTGTTGCATTGCATTAAAACTGTTTCGGGACCTAACACGATTAATTTTTTAAGTAAGTAAGTACATATCTACTTACTGCTTGACGTTTCGGCCGCGATGCTGCGGCCGTGGCCACAAGCGAACGGCAAACAGTTTTAATTTCAATCTAGTTACTAAACGGCGATACTTCTATACAAATTGTAGTACACTTAACTCGTTTTAATAATAGTGATTTGAATAGTAGAGAGACGAGAGAGGCCTATGATGTCAAGCAGTGGACAAAACATGCTGATGATGGTGATGATGAATAGTAAAAAACAATCGTACTTAGCTCACTTTCTCTGGTAAGATGAATGCCAATCCCCAACGATGCAACTAAAGTACCACAGCCTTATTAATACCAATATTATAAAGAGGAAACATTTGATTGTTTGTTTGTATTGAATAGGCTCCGAAACTACTAGACCGATTGAAAAAAACTTTCACCGTTAGGAAGCTACACTATCTCCGGGTGGCATAGGCTAAGTAAGTATATTATATTTTCAAAAAAATTAGGGATCCTTACTAAAACACAAATAAATTCCTTAAATCGCTTGCGCTAAGAAAACTATTGATAATAGAATAAAATAATGTACTATGGCTTTGCACAACACACCATTATCTACAAAAAAGTGTCGTGATAGCATAATTGTCTAACTATTTTAGTTACGTCACAATAAGTATTCTTGGGAGAGGGAGTCATTTTGAAAATTCGTCACGGGGTACGGGGTCCACGCGAACGAAGTCGCCGGGGCGCTTTGCCAGTAATATAATAATTATATTGAAACCAAGTCATTGCTACAATTGATGCTACGCTTAAGTAATCTGATCACAAACCCGGGCTATGAAAAAATCCGAAACACCCTTTGCCCGACACGGGAATCGAAGCCGTGACCTCGGCTACCGAGGCGATTCCGATGCAACTAACTCACATAAAAGCTCCCATTAAACAAGCCTCGTAAAAACATAACAGCGCAAGTGCACCTTCGCAAACAGAGATACTACACCCGTTCAAAATTGGCGCTTTTGACACCTCAATGGCAGCGGGACGGAAATCAAGCGCGTCGACTGCACAAAGAATACATTTAAATTAAATATTTATTCAGTCGTAATTCCCGCGCGTCAGCCGTGTCGGGTTGTCGTCGCGTCCAATTTAATTTTCTCGTAATTTTGCGAGCAAGTAATTTTATTCGATTATAAAATGGCCGACGACGCGACGCGTGGCTGGAACTTGACAGCGGCGTCTATACTATTGATGAGGAGTATTGACAGTAAGGAGTTGTATTGTTATTCTTTTGCCTAGCATACAAACACTTCACGACTTTTATGTCCTAAGGGTTAGTCAGAGACTAGGCAATGAGGACAGCAAAATCAGTCCTCTCTCCTCTGCCATAGTCCACGTTTCACCAAATATCAACTACACATGTGCTCAGCGTGACAGGTCGTGAGCCTGTCACCGCTCTATGCCGTTGGATGTATTTGCAGTTTTTAGTCAATTAGTCGCCTTTCATCAAAGAAAAAAATTGTATTTGTAGTATTCTTTTAATGAGCCGCCTACCCAAACAGTTCGTAGCTTAATCTAAAAAATGTATAAAAACCCATAACTAATCGGTAATCAGGCAGGTGGTTGACAAGTAATGCGAAACATTATCTAATACTTACTACAAACACATTTTGAGATTATCATGAAAGAGTTACCTACTTGATTTAATTTTTTACCGCATGGTTTGGTTTCTAAAGCAAACATTACACACTAAAATTAAGCACGTTTATCCGGATGTACCTACTTTTTTATTTTATTAGATAGCAGGCCTTAGCGGAGCCGGTGCAAGACATTTGCAAAATGTTTATTTGTAACAAATCAGTTGTTAAAAAGAAAATCAAATAAAGAAGTTTTTAAAGAAGGGTAGACAGAGAATGTTACAATTAATCCGGAAAAAGAAAGAATAAAGGCGCATTTTGCTTACAAAGTAAGAGTAGTGAGATAGTGTTTTGCAAGTTAGCATAGTTACTAGTGCACCTGACCCGGTATGTCAATGTCACAGGATCGAATCTGAAAACCAGCTCGTAATTTTTTCTGTCAACTTTTACTTTTTCCGAATAATAATTAAAAATTAAATACCAACAGCCAATCCAGCCCATTCGCACTACGCTCTGCATATCACACGCGGCCCGTCAATATCGGCGGCCGTTATAACAATTTGGGCGCCATAATTGAATGGTGCTGAGCCCCGCGGGAATCAATAGTGGGATCAGTAAATCAGAAACGAGTCATAAAATTAACATTGAACATTAAAATTATTGAAGGTAATGTAATCAGATTGTGGTCACATATTTACATACATATAATCACGACTATTATCCCCGAAGGGTTAGTCAGAGACTAGGCAATGAGGACCGCAAAAGCAGTCCTCTGCCATTGTTCACTTATCATCAAATAGCGACTGCGTAGCTCAGCGCGACAGGTGGTGACCCCATCGCCGCTCTATACTGTTGGATTATGGGCAGTCTTTAGTCCGTTAGTCGCCTTTTACGACACCCAAGGGAAGAGAGGCGATGGTAGTATTCTTTCACCGCTACGAGACACGGTGATCGGAATTGAACATTAAAGTTATTAAACGTGATCAGATTGTGGTGAACTATTTTCTTTATTATATTACACTACCACACCCACTACAACCCTCCAACCCGCATTGGGCCAGCGTGGTGGATTATGGCCCAATCTCTCAATGTGTTTCTGTCCATGTGTGCAGTCTATGCCTGTGCTCAGTGGGACGGGAGACAGCTACAGTTGATTAGGCTTGATCACCTAATATAAGTAAGTAAGTAAGTGGTTATTTACAGTTAATACAGGTCATATTGCTAACAAATGGTAAGGACACGTAACTGAAAACATAAATATTCATTTACATAGGCAACATTTGAGTTTTGTTTATTTAAAGAGCCCTATTACATCTCGACTGATTTTTGCGTAAAATGGCCAATTTTGGCGTTCATGATCTCAGAAACAAAAATACATTAACAATTTTGCCTTATTGAATAGTGTAGAATAGCTATTGGCATAATTTTTTTAATTAAATCCAAAATTGCAGAGATAGATTTCCATAAAACGCGCGAAGGCACTTTTTTGAGCTCTTAGATTTAACTACTGTTCTAAACAAATGAGATAAACAAAAAATAGAATGTTATCTCTTAGGTATATATCGTCGTATAGTTCAGTCAGTTCAGTCGTATAGCTCGTAGCGGCCTCGGAATTTTTAGATATCATTGATTTAATATAGAAAAAAACATCTTATTCTAAACCAAAAAATTAAAAATATTTTTAAGTTAACTGTGAATTTCTCCTATCTACGATAATATTATTGAACAAATTTTATACCAGAATAATCGTTACTTTATGAGGAATAAAGATTTTCTAATGAATTTATTAACCTGCAGTGCGAGCACGGATTTTATATCGACCGATAAAGTGACATTAGACGTCGACAAATTGACATCGGCAGTACTTGAACTGTCAATTTTTATCATCTAATGTCACTTTATCGGTTGATAAAAGATCCGTACTCAGGGAGCTGTTTCGATAAAAACGATAAATACAACTGCAAAATTACTACATAATGCGATGCGCCGGCGGCCGTTCGAACTCAGCTTATTTTCGCAAAGTGGAGATTTGTAATATTAAGCATGTATTTATTATTCTATTTCGATAAAAACGATAAATACAACTGCAAAATTACTACAAAATGCGAAAATGGGCATTTTACGCAAAACTCACAGTCGAGATGGCCTCTTAATATACTAAAACTACATTAAAATTGATAACAATAATGTAACCGGCCAAGTCAATGATGTATAGAATAAATACAAATATTCATTTATATATATTTTATTTATATTAATTAATTAGTTAATTAATGAGTACATAACTATCAACGTATTGAAGTTTATTTAGAAAAACGTCAAAATACATCATCTTTCACCATTTACATTTAATTTTAATACCATAACCAAAAACCCATCGCATTGAGTCATATCTCTTTAAAAAAAACAACTATAAAAACAAAAATTATTCTTCGAAAAAATTGTCCGCTTCAATCGCGCTTGCCAGATCGACGGAGATAATTTGCTTACAATATAATCGGACAGCTATTGGGAGCCGACTGCAAGGCCTCGACGGGGTAAAAAGGACCCATAGGATCCGCTATTATATTCAAATTCGTTGGTTAAAGCAATATATATGGAGTTTATTGACAAGCGGTGAGGTGAACGCGCACAGCCTCCGCCCGCCGCCGCCGCCGCGCGCGCTAAATTCCTAAAGGAAATATCTTTTGAGCTTCGTCCCCGCTTAATTGAGGGGACAATGTTTGCTTTAACGCCTTTCAATGTTTTTTGCTTTATACATTAAGTTGGAATTAAAAAGTCAGTTTTGAATAGACATTTAGATTCGGTAAGTCTTATTTGTATTTTAATGTGTTTGTTATTAGTGTGTATAGGTTTTATGGGCGTTTAAAAATAATCGCTTCTAGTTCGAAGCGTCAGAATAAAATAAAGTATAGGACAAACAAGTGTAGATACATTTAAAAGTGTTTACGTAAACATTAAAATATAATATCTTCAATGGTTAGCATATTGTTGCTGATGTGGTTTTATGTTGCAATTAACATTTCTATTTTCAGCCTCAAAATACTTACACCTTACAACTGGCTAAATGGAAGATGCAACGCACCGAGGGCCATACTTTTTCGTCAATGCTCTTTTCTTATTTTTTTCTTTGAGCAAAGGAACAAAACCGTTCCGCCAAAAGCTCGTACGTTTCGCAAACCTCCAGAGGAAAGTGGACACAATTCGGGATTTCACAAGACAGATTACAGAGAAGCGCATTAATAAGGTGACGTTTGCACGTTGCGACCCGACTTTGTATTGCACACGACTTCGGCACGACACGATTGATGTAAGCTATTTTTTATTATCGATGGTAGTTTTTTTATTGCTTTTGTTTTTAATAATATTATTATATGCTACAAGCAAAATCGATAAAACACCTGATGGTTATTTATTGTTATTGATAGACATAGACATGAATAATACAGATGAACATGTCATTTTTGTGTGGCCGTAAAATGCTGTTCGATAAAGATGTTAGTATAATTTTTTAAATAAGTTTCTTATTTATTTTTTATTGGGTACAACATTTAATTCGAAAAAGATTCATGACTGCGAAATTGAAATATCGGGGTTATACTGTAATAAACCTTGGCTTACACTCTGATGGACTGTAGGGATCGCTCTTATTTCTTTTTAGATAACTAACAACAGCGTTTAAAGAAAGTTATTCAATGGAACATGGTAAGTCTTCCGTCAATCGTTTGTGTACCTCATGTCAGAACTGTTCAGGTTTCCATTTAAGAAGTCAGCTGTCGTAATACCAGACATAATAGAAATTCAATTGTTAGCAACCTTTAAGAGACTTTCTGGCAGTTAAGGGGACGTCACTTCCAATACAACGAAGAATAATTTATTTAATCAGGGCGGAAGAAGTTTCATTGTACTATTTTTAATTTACCTATTTCCAATCAATGTGAATAAAATGCTTTTTTAGTGCAAGACAACATTAATTTATCTTTGACCTTTGTTTTTCAGACAATATCCTAATTTATAAATGTAACGAAACACTAGTCGCAGCAGTCACCTATAGCCCGAGATAATCTGTGGAAACTGCAGCTCGAAAGTCGTGTAGGCTGGCAGGATCGTAAGGTCAAAATGTCCTCAGAAGTGCTCATGTCCGATCGCGAGATAAGATCGTAATCTTTTCGGATATTGCTCGCTATAATCATATGCGGGCTTTTTTAATTTTCTTTTTTTTCATGAAAGGGCGTACCGAGGCGTGCCTTACAATGAACGGTTGAAAAAATAATGCGGCATTGTCGCTGGCCAACGTTTAGCTGAATTAAAAGATTTATTTATGCGTAAACGGAATTGTATACGTGCAGAGAGGTAACAAGGAGACTTAACCGTCTACTTTGAATGAACCTACTTTAAAACCAATCACAAGAATACCTACCTCTTAAATAAAAGACCTAAAATAGCTAAAAGACCGAAACAGATGAACTAAAAATTTATAAACAATTACGGTTTAGTAGTAGATTCACAGATATTTTTTTTATTATGACTCGTCATAGTGGCTGCATCCTGCCTGATGGTAAGCAGCCGATGCAGTCCAAAATAATGAGAGCGCTCCCCACCGTGCATGGAATAAGCACGGTAACGAGCGCACCCATTCATGACGGCCTGCATAAATGCCGTTTCAAGACCCGGGACTGTAGGAGCTGGGAAACACATGCGCCGGCAGAGAATTCCAAAGCCGAATGGTCTTACAAAGGAACGACTTGCCAATTTTTTTGGTACGAGTACAGATAGTCTGTACAGTATGATGGTGGTTCCTAAGACCAGCAGCAATAGATATTTTAGTACTCATAGTTTAACTTAAAAAAAAATTACAACAACATCTCAGTAGGTACCTACTTGTAAGTATGTAGTGTTGAGGTGAAATGTATCCTTCTATGATATAGAGGACAAGTATAGCTTACCACCGGTTCTTTTCAGAAGCTTTATAATGAGAAGTACTGAAAAAGAAGATTGTACCCACCAAACCGTAGTAGCTAGAGTAGTAGTAGTAGATCAACGAAATGGGTTATGAGCTGAAAGTACCCAGCAGTGGGATGTCTATGGACTGAGTGATCAAGTGATGATGAATACAGTTCATAATTTATATACGTACTAGCGGCCGCTCGCGGTTTCACCAGCGTGGTTAAAAAGTATCGGGATAAAAAGTATCCTATGTGGTAATCCAGGTTATAAACTATCTGTATGCCGAATTTCATCCAAATCCATTCAGTAGTTTTTACGTGAAAGAGTAACAAACACAAACATCCATCCATACTTACAAACTTTCGCGTTTATAATATTAGTAGGATTGTTATTAATACCTATATTTACTAAATACTGTGCACTGTGCGGTGGCGGCTCATTACAATATTACCGACCCATCTCTTCCTTAGGGTGTCGTAAAACAAGACTAACGGACCAAAGAGTGCACATACATCCAACATGGGCTCACCACATCATGCTGAGCACATGCGCAGTTGTCATTTAGTGAAACATAGACTGTGGCTGTGGACTGCTTTTGTGGTCCTCATGGCCTCTCTCTGACAACCCCATCGGTGATAATAGTCTTGAAACTATGTAAGTATGTTCTTCCTACGTGCACTCTTGACAGAGTGGTCGTGGTCGTGTTGGTCGCTTCACTTCCCTCGTGAGGCGACGCCATGTGTCCCGATGCTTGGCAGAGTGAGAGCAAACGTTAAGAGGGTTTACGCCATCCGGTTTCCCATACAAACTTCCAAGTCGAAATTTTAAAAACCAATGAGCCAATTTTGATGAAACTTTGCATGCTGAAGTAAAACACAGGGATCTAAATAGTTTGTTGAAAACATTTAAAAAAAATGTTTATTAAACTGAGTTATTGCGATTTTTAACTTTCTATAGTGGACTTTAAATCGCAATAACTCAGCTAGAAAAACGTTTTTTTTTAAATGCGTCAACAAACTATTTAGATCCCTGTGTTTTACTTCAGCATGCAAAGTTTCATCAAAATTGGCTCATTGGTTTTTAAAAATTTCGATTTGGAAGTTTGTATGGGAAACCGGATGGCGTAAACCCTCTTAATGTTGGAGTGCGTTACAGATTTGATGAGATGTCAAATGTATATTTGTATTTATTTATTATTTTAAGTAATACTCAATCGCTCTAACTCTAACATCTGTATAGAGCGTCCAGCTATGCCGTCTGCCAATTGCAATAGCTACAAGCATGATGAGCTAGTTGGCCAGTGGGGGGTGGCGGGGAGGGTGCGGCGCGAATTACGAGCGAGCCTCGCCCCACGGCGCGCACGCGCACCGATTTACGCGCGACGCTAGGCGAACTAGGGATGTGGGCTGTCGATAACCACTAAATGTCGATAAAAGTGTAATCATAATCATCCGCCTATACTTGTCCACAGCACGCCACTGACGCTACCGACGCCTCACATTAAACAAAATAAGTTTTTTTATTGTGACTCGTCATAATGCAGTCCAAAATAAAGGGAGCGCTCCTCACCGTGGAACAAGCACGGGTAACAAGCGCACCCATTCATGACACACTTTCACATTATTTTTGGTGAAGCGCTTGGCTGCCAAAGCTGCAAATGTACTAAACAGGGAATTTTCACTGCTGAGGACCTGGATATTTTATCTGTATCTGTCGGATCATAAGAATGGCGTTTTAGCGACTTACGTAAGTTGGTACCTCATATTCTTCAGAAGCTGGGTAAAGTGAGTTGAAAGTATACTATATAATATTATCCCACAGGTGGGCAATGTCCTCCATGCCTCGAAACTAGGCAGGCCTTACAAAAATTTCTTAAAACTATGTAGCAATGTATATTTCAAACCGTTGAAATGATTGATCGATTTATCGATCAACAAGCACAACACTAACCCGCCTTTGGCAACCACGCGCTTTATCGATTCGCTAAAAATCCACCGTGACCCCGACACTAACCGAATTATTCTCGGTCCGACGTCGAGATCTCGCGTTCGATTCCCGGTTAGATCGTAAAGATGTACCGTTGATATATTAGGAGATTTTGTCAAGCGGACTGGTACAAATGACACGTACAATTACAGAGCCCGCCTCAGGATATGTTCCGATTACGGACTGCTCTCTATTACGAATTGGTTCAGTCTTTACAAGGCAGGAAACAGAGGTTCGTGGGTTCATAAAAAAGGGTGTTCTATATCTAAAAGTCGGTTGCTTATTTGACTCTACATTTATCTACAGATTGTGTTTCTACGTATGTCCTCTGTTACTTTATATTTATATTACAGCATACCTATATAAATACTAAAATAAGAAATTGTAAGTTCATTTTACGAGAAATGTAACCCACCGGGTAAAAACAATTGACGCTATGTATGTAGGAAACATGTTACAAACACAACAATTTGTTGCCCGCGCGTCTCTCTCCATCACGATATAAACCTTTTTTAAACTGTTCCGTGCTCTCTAGGTATAAATAAAGAGTTTCATTTCAATGTTTAATAGTGAATGTGTAATCTTTATGTCCCTTTCGTTACATAATTGTTAGTCACACTTATGTGGTGTAACCTTAGTTAACATACTAATTGTTACCGCTAGTTTATCTCGTGCAGAATCAAACGTAAACGCGAATTAAGTCCACTGGCGTCGTTTCTCGCCACGCCTCTCGCATTACCCGCATTTTGCTACAGAAATTCGACTTGAAATCGCGTTATTCTTATTTTTGTTAATTAAAATCGTTAATTGTAACAAAATGCTGCTTTTGCGGTCACTTTTCGCCGACATGTTGTGTGGTATAAGTCTTAATATTGTGGCGAGTCATCATGATTTAATTTTTTAAATTACTACAAATATATAACTTTATGACATTCAAAATTCAAAATCTTTTATTCAATTTACAATAATTGAGCACTTATGAATGTCGCTATGCCATCATCATGTTCGTAAGTCCTAAACTACAGGGCGGGAGCCTTGTACTGAGAAGAACCGGCAAGAAACTCAGCAAGGGCATTGTTTTTTATAATAATGCAAAATGTAATTAATAATCGCCGTATGTGTCGGAACGTCTATCCAAAAAAACGTAATCTATCAACTGTATCCCTTAACTGCTACGTTTTATATCTAACATGTACCTTTAAACTAGAGTAGATGAGCTCCTTAAATATACATATATATATATTTTATTAATGGAGCAGCTGCTACTACTTCATTTAGTCAGTTAGTTTTAATTTAAAAAATGCTTGTCAAATTATTTTAAAAGAGGTAGGTACCTACTTTAATAAAATACATTTTTAGTAAATGTATTTTTGAATGTTTATAAATGTTCATAACAATGTTTTTTCATAAACTTTCCTGACCCGCTTCCGCCGTTGCGCTACACCATCGTCAAATGCATGTGACAGCTCTCGAACAACCGAATTAAGAGCAGTAATTGATATTTATTTGCAATGCGCCTGGCGCGCGGCACGGTTATAAAACTACGTCGATCAAAGGGACACTTTCACCAGTTTACATGAACGGAATCGTGACAGCCCGAAAAAGGTAGCACTAGTGCACCTGTATTAATTTTGTTTAACCAGAATTATTGTGATTTTTTGTAAAAATGGCTGTAACGAAGCTCTTTGTGGTTTATCGTCATCATTATCCTCTTACATCATTATGCCAAATCACATATATGCCACAGATGCCACTATTCCGCTACGATTTAGTAGGAAGTGTGTGTCTAGTTTTATATGTGATCGTAGGTAGCAAGGCTACCGACCGCACAGCTGGCAGACGAATTGAGTACCTGATGATGTTGGAGGAACTGAAGCGCGGATTTTATGCTTCGTTCGTCTCGAAGTTTTGACCCACATTCCATAAAATTCTTAGTTTGGCCCATATCACTATTGAAGTTGTTCTTCGACCCAAATTACAAGTAGATAGTTAAAAGTAAAGTAAACAAAATTGCTGATTGTACTACAATAAGATTAAAGTAAGTTTGGCATATAAAAAACTAGGGGCCGTAAAACGAATATAAAATAGGACAAAACGAGAATAAAATAATAAATATAATATTTTATGACGAAGGAAGCATATTGTTTGGGACGAACCAGGATATTTTTATGTGGGACGAATCTCAGTGGGACAAACGTAACATAAACCAAAGCACGTTGTTAGCGAAGGTCTGGCTTTTATGATAGTTGCGGTGACCGGTGACAGACTTTGTGGTTCTGGTTTAAGGTGCATAAGCCAATTTGGAAGGCTTAGACTCTCCATAACAATGCCACCCCTATACTATACCTGACTTTGGCTTGTTGCACCCAATTTAGTAGTCTTCATGAGTCATCAGTTTCATAGTGTCAACCAACCAGGACGTTTTAGGTATTCCATTGAACGCCTTCAACCTCAGCGATTCCTCTCGACGAGATTCTTTCAGCATAAATAATTTTTGCATAAATTTTTTAGCATGTGGTAGATCATGCCGCTTTCGCATCGGTCTACTTTAGCCATTAAAAACGATGTCTGTCAGTTGTTGCATCATAAAGATCTGCTATAGACGCAAAGGTCAATTATGATGATGATGATGAAATCATAATTTTACTAGCAACATGCCCACTCCTATTTGAGTTGGGCTATCACCAGCCTATAAACGCCCCAGATAGCATAAAAACCAAAAGCATTGCCTTTGTGGGACCTGAGGGCTCCCAAAGAAAAACTAAGTTGGCATAACTACAGTTCTGACGGTTAGGTTAGGTTAGGTTAGACTTGGGGGGATCTCTCGTTGCCCGGTGTGGTCAACGCCATGCTGAGCAGCGAGAGATCCTGGACGGCCTCCTTCTGTGAGGAAGTAATGACTCACAAGGAGGCTGAGGCTGCGGAGAGGGTTCGCGAGAACAGCGTGGATGCGGACCCAATCCGTGGAAGACGGACAGGAGCCAGGAGGCGCCGGTTGGCGCACCAACCTGCGCTGGCAGTGCTAAGGAGGCACAGCTTGCCTGCCAGCGATCCAGAGGTAGGGCCTTTCTGGACCGCATTGCACGGCAAGTGCGTGTCTATGAGGAAATGCCCAAACATCCTCGGGAATTTCCTTTCCCCAGCGGCAAACCGCAAGCGCCTCGGTAGACGTGTCATCACGATCCCGAGTCGCTCAAGCGGAGAGGATGTACTGGTGGTTTTAGTGGGTATGCTCCCCTCCTCCCGAATCCCCGTCGAGGCCGCAGGGCCTGGACGGGGAGTCGGGAATTGGGGGTAGAGTCCCACATAACCCGGGGTATCCCCATCACCCCGAGTATGCGTAAAGCATTTCCACCAGTATAAAAAAAAAGTTTAGGTTAGACTTACAACACATGGGGAGATTGGGCCATTACCCATTACGCTGACCCAATGCGGGTTGGTGGTTTTGGGAAATGTGTTACCAATTTAGTATGGCTTCAGTGAAAGCCTACATTTCAAAATTACAACTTGTTGCAACTGTATAATCTTTATAACTTAAATGACACACATTTGTAAAAGTTAAAATCTTCAGCCGCATGTCGTGCAAAACAATATTTAACATAGTAATGGAGGAGCCGGGAGCAAGAACAATACTCGTGCGCTCTTTATTAATATTCAGAGTGCGCGCCGGCCGATAACTCTCGGCCAGATAACGATTTTGAAAGTCCCAACACAGATCAGGTGGGTCAGTATGAGATCTTCATGTACGACAGCGAAAAATTTCGCATATTTGAATAGAAAACACGTTAAAATCACTAATTTTACCACCTCTGTACTACCAAGTACCATAGTATGATTCTGCACAGGATCCAACTGTAACCCTAGCCAGTTCCTCAGTGGTTAAAGATTTTGAGTGAAGCGCGCTTCCACCTTTGGCCTTATCGTCACTTACCATCAGGTGAGGTGAAGGCCAAGTGCTCACATGTAGTGGATAATAAAAAAAACTTTACTAACCAGAACACAGCAATGCTGTTTGCCCGCACAAGGTACCAGGGTGGTCGCAATCCAGTCAAATTCCAGACAGTATCCTACCAGCCAATAGTGACTGTAATTGAAGGCCAACTTTATGTGGAGCGTCACGCTGCGATACTGATGGCCAGAACGGCACACACGCCAGAAGTTCAACTTACCAAAAAACGTCAAATTTCTGTAATCAATATTGACCCTTACACCTGAAAGATAAAGTTCAAAATTCATTGAATAAATCTGACGTTTTGTGCTAAGTTGAACTGCTGGAGTCTACATTTTTCAGACTGTACCCGTCTTACCTCGTTATTCGATCCGGGGGGTTGTCACTTGGTATTATTTAAACAATCCTTTTCTTAAATTGGACTAACGGTGCTCTCTTGTCACGCGAACCCCCGAAACTGTACAATGTTGACCTCGCAATTCTAAAAGGTACTTATTATTCTTAATGTAATTTTAAGTCTGCAAGTTTTATATAAGTACATACATATAGGGTCTAAAAATATCAATAAGCGAACGATTAAGGGGAGCATCTATACATCACACTGAGCATGCTCACCAAATTTGGTCCAAAACTACAGGCTCGTTACCGAGATAATCAACAATACGTTATCATAATTCACCAAAAAATACACCCTTTCCAAACCCGTACAGTACGCACGTACTACACGCACACAAAGATAGCCGAACATGCACACTAAACTCGGAGCACACTGAGCTATCTTTTTATTGACGCTTGCGTGCGTGTTATTAAAGATACAGCATGTTTTATGATGTGTATTATTTTAATTGATTTAGTTTTTTAGAAAACATAACTTTGAAAATTCACTATAAAACTGGAGTTCATTTTTTGTCATTGTATTCAGAATGATGTATAGATACCGCCTTTAACGTTCGCTCATTGATTTTGTTAGACCCTGTATAATCACGAGTATTATCCCGAAGGATTAGTCAGAGACTTAGCAATTAGAACAGCCAAAGCAGTCCTCTACTATAGTCCACTTCACCAAATAACGACTGCACATGTGCTCAGCGTAACAGGTGGTGAGCCTATAACCGCTCTATGCTGTTGTTTTATTATTATAACCATTTTTTTTTTCACATCGACGAAGCGCTATCTACACATTAATTTCACCTGATGGTAGCTTTCGATAAGGCTAAGTGGAGCCATTTGCTGTACTGTAGGAAATGAAAATATATAGATAAAATAAAATAAAAAGAACAGCCATTTTGTACAAAATTTCAACAAATTAAATTTTAAAAAACCATCGTCCTTTATCGATCTTTCTATCAGTGAAAGCCGCATGAAAATCCATTGCGTGGTTAGAAGAGCAGACAGAAAACCGCGAATTTACTTTATGCATACTTTTCTAGCGGCCGCTCGCGGTTTCACCCGCGTGGTTCCCGTTCTCGTGGGAATATCGGGATAAAAAGTATCCTATGTGTTAATCCAGGTTATAAACTATCTGTATGCCGAATTTCAACCAAATCCATTCAGTAGTTTTTACGTGAAAGAGTAACAAACATACATCATCAGTACATCCATACTTCCAAACTTTCTCGTTTATAATATTAGTAGGAAGTAGGATGTAATGAAATGATGATACTGTGAAAGCGAACGAGTAGAGTGAGCATTTACAAAATATCTGTAAAGTTGTCACTAAACTATTGACAAACGATAACGAATCGACATGGAGCGTTTAACCACGTGTCTAGGGGGGCTGGGCTGCGGTGGTCGCTCTCCATCAGGAGAACCCGTATGCTCATTTACCGGCTCAGTAACAACGAGGTACTATAACTAGAGCAGCTATTTCATACAAAAAATTTGCTCAGCCAGATGAAAGCGGGCAACGCGTGGAGTGTATACACCGTCAATTTTTATTCGTTTTAATGAAATTAAGGGTGAGTTCCACCCATGAAACTGAACAACTTTCCCCAAGTATTCACCTATGTGCAAAAATGACAAAAAAAAAATTCGACCCCCCATACAAAACTGTCCGATCAGCTGACAACAATAGTATGGGAGGTCGAATTTTTTTGTCATTTTTGCAAATAGGTTTTCGGGGAAAGTTGTTCAGTTTCATGGTTGGAACTCAATCTTAATTTCATTAAAACGAATAAAAATTGACGGTGTATAGTCGTTTGAATTTGTAGCCCATGGGCCGCAACTTAGTGTGCATATAACCGCCTCTGTGTTCTGTGGCTAAGCCACCGGTCTTAGACCCAGAGGTACCGAGTTCGATTCCCATTGGGGGTACATCTCTGTCTACTTGGTTAGGTTGGGTAGGGCTTGTCAAGTGCGCCTGGCTAGCTACCACCATCTTATCTAAAGTCTGGCGCTATTACTACAATGTTAATAGCAATGTTGTGTTCCGACAGTTTAGAGATTAGATAGCCAGTTCCTTTATGGTTGAGAATTTCGGGTGAAGCGCGCTTCCACCTTATCGTCACTTACCATCAGGTAAGATGAAGACCAAGTGCTCAACTGAAGTCGATAAAAAAATACAATACAGAAGACAGACGAATTAATTAAGTATGGTGAGGTGTCCAACAGTAAATCACGAATTAATTGAACCCTCAGAAGACGACCCTATGCGAATAAAGCTAAGAACTTTTTTCGCAAGTTGAGCTATGTTCTACCCTTTTAACACTTAGGTACTTATACATAAGTTGATAAAAAAAGCTTTAATCGCAGTGACGTCTCTAGTGATAATACCTCAATGCTAACATTAAAAAAAGGCATGAGCATTGTCAGGAGCGTGGTGCGCCCAAGGCAGAGCGGCGGGCGGCCCTTTGCCTTATGCCCACGACCAAGGCGCCCTCGTAAATACTGTATCAATTAATGAGTGCGGACAGAACGCAACGATAAACCTATTTGATACAGCCGTCTGCACTTTTAACGAGATTTTGAAAAGTACTAGTGGGTAAGTACAACTAGTTTTCTTTAATTATTGTTTTTAAACAAAATTCCCATACGTACAAAAGCAGATGAAGAGACCCGAAACTCATAACGATGAGACAATAATAGTAGGTTTTAACGACTACAACCTTTCAGCTTCACGTAAAAATTATGATAGGTAAGTACATAAGATAAGATACGATAAGATAATCATTTGCCAAAAACATGGTAATTTATGGGTGGTACAAAAATTTACAATGCGCACATGTTAGCCATTATAAAACAGCATGCAAATAAAAAAGTAACAATCGTCCTATATATAATATTAATTTGGTCATTGCAAACGTTTATTTAACTTGTAAGATCGCATCTCCAACACGTAAGCGGCACCGAGCTCCCATTGTGCCACATACAATCCTACTAATATTATAAACGCCAAAGTTTGTAAGTATGGATGGATGTTTGATACTCTTTCACGTAAAAACTACTGAATGGATTTGGACGAAATTCGGCATACAGATAGTTTATAACCTTGATTAACAAATAGGGTACTTTTTATCCCGATATTCCCACGGGAACAGGAACCACGCGGGTGAAACCGCGAGCGGCCGCTAGTATTATATAACTAACAACTGTTTATGATGCAAATACCAAAAATACTTTGCATGTATGTCATACATACATACTTATAATCACGACTATTATCCCCAAAGGGTTAGTCAAAGACTGGGCAATGAGGACCGCAAGTCCACTGCCATAGTCCACGTTTCACCAAGTTACTACTGCACATGTGCTAAGGATGACAGTTGCTGTTGGACATATGTGCAGTCTTTAGTCCGTTAGTCGCCTTTTACGACACCCAAGGGAAGAAAGAGGCTAGTAGTATTCATTTAATAAGTCGCTACCCTACACAGCTCAAAGAAAATATACTGGCATGCAAAAATAAGTATCACACTTTCAAAATTGTAATAACTTTTAAAGTACACAAGATAAACAAGACACGACGCACTTAAAAATGTTACTATTGTATAATTTACTATTGTTTCAAAGAAAGCTGATAAAATTGCTATAAAACGTTTTTTATTTTAAATCTCTAACTTCTATAGTTTAGAAAAAAATTAAATTTTCAAAGTGTGACACTTATTTTTGCAGGCCAGTGTACATAAAAAATGACAATCTCACCACACCTCCCGCCATTTCGCAAACACGTATTTCACGTAATATTTAAATCACAAATTGCCTCCATACCTCGCCATCACCGAACTTTTATTACGCTGATGAGTAATTACTCAAATCTTTATCATTAAGGTGGCTCTTAACGCGTCAAGATAATTCCTCCGCAAATTGCAGTGATATAACACTTAAACGGATAATTTTATGGTACCACTGTACTTTGAAGAATTTCGATAATAATGGTCGGGCCTCGTAATGCTAATTTACTTATATGACGCTTCGATTAATATTATGAAGGTAATATAAGAGTTCTCTATAAGAGATATCCCCACGTGCTATTGTCCACGTGGGAGGCCTGTGCCCAGTAGTGGGACGTTAATAGGCTGGTGATGATGAATATAAGAGTTCTATAGAGCACTGTCATACATACCTATACAAGTATGTAAAGGGTATCATTGAATCAAGTGCGTAATACTTTCAGGTTATTCCTACTTCAAAGTTAATATTATCTAAACTTATAAAATCTAAGTAAAGGGTATCATTGAATCAAGTGCGTAATACTTTCAGGTTATTCCTACTTCAAAGTTAATATTATCTAAACTTATAAAATCTAAAAATATAGACAATATTAAAAACATTCATAAAGTTCACCAAAGTTCAAAGTTCAACAATTCGCAAAAAATATTTATTTAATATTATTATTTGTGTGATTGTAAGAGTCCCCGCAGAGTTTATATCGGCCGATAGTTTGGTTGGCTTTATAATCAGTATGAGGAGGTATGTAAATGCGCACATCTTCGCTTACAGGAATATAATGAATCTCTTAGGATAGACAGCAACGCAAAACCAGAAGATTTTAGGCTCTTCGCTCTCAAAGACATTGCCAAGCTCATGGCAGTCTTTTTCACTTAGGAGGCAGGCAAATACCAAAAATACTTTGCATGTATGTCATACATACATACTTATAATCACGACTATTATCCCCAAAGGGTTAGTCAAAGACTAGGTAACGAGGACATCCCCTCTCCTTAATTCACTAAGTTTATTTGTACTGGCACCTCGAGACCAACCGTTAGGTTATGCAAGAAGTGCCAGACGTCCCTGCGCCAGTAGACACTCGCGCAGGAGACCACCAACGTTAGGTCTTGACGCCAAATTAGTGCCCGCCGCAGCGCGCTCTTCATTCGGTACTCATAAGACTAGTGTCTCGGGAGAGTATCCCCGTGAACACGTGTAGTTCACTGCCTATTGTCCAGATAGGTAGCCGGAGCTGTCGAGCTCGCTCACTTCTCGTTGCACGAAGGGCACAACTCGCAGTTGCCACTGCTAGGGTCGTCGACTCTAAAGTCGACTCCCAAGTGTCCACCTTGGTAGCGGAGTAGTAAGCACACTCACTTCTCGGAACCCATCCGGGAGCCTAGCCAGTTCCCACGTCCTACGCGGCTGGCTGGACCGGAGACCTACGGCATCTAGGAGGCCGGTAACGAGGACAGCAAAAGCCGTGCTCTACCATAGGTACTACTTTTCACCAAATAGCGCCTGCACGTGTGTTCAGCGTGACAGGTGGTGAGCCCATCGCCGCTCTATACCGTCGGATGTATGTGCAGTATTTAGTCCGTTAGTCGCCTTTTACGACACCGATGGGAAGAGAGGGGGGTGGTAGTATTCTTTCACCGCACGCGACACGCACGGTAAAAGAATGTCTTCTATTTAGCAAACTTGTAACACCAGTTCGGAGTTTGACCCGTATTCTTTTCACAATAACATTTAATTCAATCTACCGTAAAATCCCAAATACATTATTAAATAATATACCACTTGAAATTGGCTTAATTCATAACCCGCAAAGCCATAAATTAAGATATAATGATAATAACAACAACAGTTTACATCAACAATTTGTCTCAATTAATACAATTCTTAGAGCCCAATGCACCATTTACCCACCCTTAAATTGTAGTAAAAAGTGTTAGAGCGCGATCGTGTCAAAACGCACTGCTCAACAATCCAATTATCATACTCCGGGGATAAGTAAGACAGCACTTAATGACAGCACAAAAAAGGACTAGAGACTAGAGACTAATGAACAAGATTTGAACCATCTGGGATCGGGGCAAAAAGTCGCGCGTTAATGCTTGCGTACTGATGCGGATGGGCCATTAACTTTGAAAGTGCAGACAGTGGAGGTTTTATTATGTCTTTGAAGATGGGAACGGATTATTGGTATGTAAGTACTATAACAAAAATACGAAAACACAAAATACCACATCACATGTCTATCACAATACATGATAATTTTACATTAGTTTTCAAAGAAAATTTAGTAAAGTGGAAAAACCGGAAATTCATGAGAATGTTATCATCATATTATTTGAATTTTGGATTTTCATTATCATTTTATGAAATTATCACTTACATTCTAATAAACAATTAACATGGTAATATCAATAATGATGTTATTAACGACTTTTTTCAAATTTTTCTTTTCAATTATTTGGAATGTTGATACCTATATTTCTTTGTATTTCCAATACAATCGTATTGTTTTATTGAATAAAAAATAAACTATGAAACTTTTTATTGTTTCCGTCAATAAAATTTATTTCTTGAAACCGACTTCTAAAAAAGCTCGTAAACATCAGCCTTACCCAACTCTTAGGCTCGTATTCTAAAATCAAACTTAAAATCAAATCCATGCTTAAATATAGTTTGAAAGGGATGGCGATATTGCGATGAATAGCACCACCTTTCTTACTGTACTCAAGCAGAGATTTGAGTGTAAGTTTGGTTTTAGTATACGAGCCTTAGAGCAGTATTACTATAATCTTAAACTCAAACTCAAACTATGCTACTATACCTCCTTCCCCGTTCCATTATCGGACTACTAGACGGAGGGAGGGCTTTCATCCCTATGTTGTCGATATTCCACCCGCCCGGACGAAGCGATATGCTTCTAGTTTTCTCATTAGGACAGGTAGGATGTGGAATGACCTCCCTGCGCCTGTTTTTCCTGAACGCTACATCTTGGGCGTCTTTAAGGCTAGAGTAAACAGGCATTTACTGACTGCGCGTGCTCCATCTTCGTCCTCATTATCACTTTCCAACAGGTGAAATCGGGGACAAACGCGCAATCAGTCTCCAATAAAAAAAAAATGCAAAATCCTATACGAATGATGCATGGTAACATTAAAGTAATACTGTTCTGAGGTGACAGTGGGGCCCCTGAACGCGGAGCCCTCCGTACCACCAGTCTCATCAATACAAATACTAGCAGATCAATTTTAAGTTCACATCGCCTCACCCATAGCTCGCATTCAAGGAATACTCCGCACGCGTCACGATTGAATCTAAGAACCAATTAAATCCATCACTCTCTTTTTTCCGTCGTAATCGGCCGAAGCCACTACAGTTGCGATCGGGCCAACTAACGCGCAGTCTATCAACATTCCAACTAGTTTGATTCCCAGCCGCTGTAAATTGATGTCGGTTAGAAAACTTCGGAAATTTTATACGGAAATTTTGCAAAAAAAAGTTTCCAAGAGCGAGATTTGAATCTGCGACTTTAACTGTACGATTCGAGCAAGTATACACAGCTATTACTGTATCTTACCTATTACGACAACTGCTGCTAAAGTAAACAAATGAAGAAAAGCTTTTCAGTTCGTTTTGAACATGTCTCATTAAACTTACCCTTCCTTTTGGGAAGTTCTCTATATGTTTTGCAACATAACACAACGTAAGCACAAAATACGGTAACTTATGTAAGACACACTTTAGCGTAAAATGGTGATTTTGAATCGTGTAATACAATGCATATCAGGTATTGATACATTTTTGGATTTGCTAATCACTTCTGGATTCATCATTTTGGGATTTCAGCTCGTCATCATTGTGTTAAAAAGTCGCCTACGCCGTAGACTCTACATAGACTCTACGTAGACTCTATAGGCACAGTCCTACCCACACGGACAACAGTACGACCCAATGGGGGTTGGTGGGCTAAAGCCCGTTATAGTAAAGTCGTTAAAACCATTTGTTAGTCCTTTACCTCAAAAGCATAAATTCTTGGACCAATTCATCGCATCGCATTTCACCTCGAACGTATATTTAATTATCGCGTTGTCTCGATCGTTGACTTTTTTAGTCGCTATAAGTTTTAGTCGCATTTCACCTCGATCGTACATTTTCATATCATTGGGCGTATATGTCATCTAGCGTATATGTCATTTCGCGTAGGTATATGTCATTTCGCGTATATGTCATTTCGCGTATATGTCGTTTTGCGCATCTCTCATTTTGCGTATATGTCGTTTTGCGCATATGTCATTTCGCGTATATGTCATTTCGCGTATACGTCGTTTTGCGTATATGTCATTTCGCGTATATGTCATTACGCGTGGCCAAAATACGTCATTAAGCCTGTAACCTCATTTAACTATAGCGTTGTGTCTCAATCGTAACTTTTTTTAGTCGATCTTAGATTATGTCGCATTTCACCTCGGTCGTGTGATAAATTTTCGCTTTTTATCCTAATCGTCTATTTCAGTATTAGACAATATCTTTAGTCGCAATGTACCTTTTGCGCTAATTTTTCTTCGTAATTTTTTGGTGTTTTAGTGTAATGTATTTCAACTTATAACTTACATGTCCTAATAAAACGTTAGACGGGATTTCATTGGGATTATGAATAGATAATCGCAATGAAATGATACTACACTTTCTAATCGATATAGGAAGTTTGCTTGAGATAGGTTCTCTATCGGATATAATAAATAAATATTTCCTTGATATAAACTAATTATTTCCTTGAACTAACACAACTCTGCTTTATTATTCCTTAAAGATAAAACAAAATTGAAAACCAGCTGCAGCTTACGTAAAATAACGAACAGGAAAAAATAAAAAAAATACTAAGCAGTCAAAAAATATATATTAATTATGCTTT
The DNA here is from genome assembly GCA_963921215.1 of Scoparia ambigualis. Classification (NCBI taxonomy): domain Eukaryota; kingdom Metazoa; phylum Arthropoda; class Insecta; order Lepidoptera; family Crambidae; genus Scoparia; species Scoparia ambigualis. The sequence goes on from OY992522.1 coordinate 4,183,963, forward strand.
GAGTCTGATAAACAACAGGTACAAAACACGTTTTAAAAAAAAAGTTACAGAATTTTAGTGCGAACATCACAATAAACGCGTCAAATTAAATAGAGTCCCAAACAAACATCGATCGCGACAAAATGCGTCTAGGGTAAATACTACACGAAAAATGAAACGCTACAAATTAATTATACTAATGTAAAACGCCACGCGAAAAATTGCTTCAAGAAAAAGATTATTTTGAAATTTAATTCATTCGAGGTGAAATGCGATTCGGTGAATCTCTACAATGAATTTATCTTTTTGAGGTAAAGGACTAACAAATGGTTAAAACGACTGACGACGATAAATAATTTTTTAGTCTACATCTCGTAATAACAGGGGGTGGATTATAACAACGTACTAAAACAAACGGGACCAACGGCTTTAGGTCTTATGAAACACTGAGCACGAGTTTTAATTTGGTTATCCATCTGGTGACCCGCCAATCCCAAACTTGCTTAGCAAGCAAGATCGCAAACCACCAGCCGTCCCCAGCCGTTACTATCCTATTACTATTCCCGAGCAGATCAGGAAGAGTATCCGTGGTATGTCACTGGTTCACATCCCGGAATGGTCACAGACCGAAGGGCGCCTCGCTTCGAAGAAACGTACGGACGGACGGCCCATTAGAAATTATTATGAGTGAGTAGTGCCTGTTTGTTACGTACACGAGCTAGTAAGAGAAGCGGAGTATCAATATGCTAAATGCAAAGCAAAATGGTTAAAGTATGTTAAGTGGCATGTGGTCAGCATGCATTGGGAGAGGCCTATTGTCCAGTAGTGGACTAAAACGGGTTAATTATAATGAAGTGTGGTAATAGTCCTATAGACTATCTACAGCCAGAATTAGAAAAGAGCTAATCTATACTACAATTGACTAAGGCGCCTTCACCAGATTGAGAAACAAAAACTTACGAGGGCCACATACTTTTTGTTTTCTAAAGTTTTCGCGAAAACAAAAATGATCGGAGGGAAACTTATATTACCTACATCTTTGGAGCTCGTCGAAAACTGAGGTCCGAACCCTGTAAGGACTTTTGAATCATGACAAAATAACTTTACGTTAAAAAACAGAGTTAAATAAGTTGTATCGTACTTAAAGTAATTTCATATATATTTGCCAGAAAATAATTGTTAAGGCAAATACCACTAGTGCGAACTGCATTTAGCCGATTCATACCATAATTATCACCGAATTGAGTCAACCACCAATGACAATCACTCTCCCATTCTCACGCAACCCATAATCGTTGGCAACGATAATATCATCCATAAATAAGTAATTATTTTTCACCAAGCCAAATTAAATCGAACAGAGAAGCGGGCGAGTCAAAAGGCAATTTTGCGCGAAGTACGCGCGCGTCGCTGCGACGACGCGCTGTGTCGCGCGCCGCATTCTAATGAGGGTTGGTTTTTGTCGCGCGACGAGGCGGCGTGGGAGCCAGGCCGCGATCGGTATCGACTATCGACTGGCTAGTTAAGTTCGCCGTGGACCGATTGACACGGTGAAGCTGTTTACTTGACGCTGGTTGTTGTTGGACCAAAAGACTTCAAAGTAGCTGAATAGCTGACCTAAACCAGAGAGACCAGCCAGACTAGTTGTTAGCTAGCCATGGACGTGTTAGCTGCGGACGTCAGTATGAAACAGCTTCCGCGGCCTAACCCCAAAACGAGAGTATACCTTTTGTGAAGGTTTGTATTGAATAAACGATTTGACTTCGGCATCTGTAACGAAATTTACTCAAGTTTCTACTGTACTGAGGTACCTATGTATTCTTGTCGCGCACGCAGCTTCGTGGGAGCTGGAACGCGATCGGTATCGTCCAGCTAGTTAACTTTACCGCGGTACGATTTAGACAACATGAGCTGCTATGCTATGAGTAACATTTTAGGGATGATCTCGATGGTGTAGCGGCTAAGGACTTGCCAGTTAAGGAACTTCTGCAAATCAGGGGGGGCGATAACGCTAAATAATCTCAACCAAACCACTGAACCGTAACCGTTCCGCTGGCTTCTTATAGCGCCATCGAGTGATAGCACTATACAAGTAGGTCTAACGGCTGACGTTCAGTTGTGATTTGGTTGAGATTATTTAGCGTGATCGCCCCCCAGGATAAGTAGGCATAATAAAAACGTTTCGTGCTCCTCCGTGAATAGGAAGGTGCGTGAAGCCGTTAGTGGCAGTTGTTATCGTAATATAGCAGTCATAAGCAGTCATTAAAACCCTGCTCCTCTTAAAATCCTCTCCCTCCCTCTTACCTCTTAAAATCCTTTATTGGGCCAGGAGCGTGGTGGTTAAGGCTCCTATTTATATCTCCGCATGTACTGATGTCAGTGTAGGAAAGCCTGATGATCGTAATGAGGAGCAGCTAATATCAAGGTGATGAGCCTTAAAACCTTCCTCAAGCCTTCATCCAGAAGGTGTCCTTCTACCATTAAACGTCTCTATAACGAACGAAATGAAACGGGTTGAACGCAAGATATTGTGGTTCAATGATTGAACGACAATATCTTGTTATGAGCTATGAGGATTGAACTTCAATCCTCCATCATAGCTTCGTCTTAGCTTAACAGGACTATACCTAAAGAAAATTAAAAATACGCAATCAACAAATAAACCGCTCTCTGCTCCCCTATCACAGCGGCAGCAAGGTCGTGAGCGTTCTGGCCAAGCCATATACACATAAAAGTAGCTACTATTTTAAAAGTTTTTTTATCATAAATTCTCGTAATAGTACTGTTAATTCATCCGGAAAGCTAGTGTAAGTTTATACATTAGTAATATTATCCAGCACAACTTCCAGCTCGGTTTAACCAACAAAAAAGCGGCTAGAACTACATTTAAATATCTTCAATGGAAAGCATAATTAATGACTTTTTTATAGACTTTGAGGAATTGCTCTACTACTAAAGCTCGTAACGAGAAAACATTTTTCTGTGTGGAATTATTTTCTTCTAATCAACTAACAGCAAGGTGCACCTGCAAGTTACATAAAGAAAAAAAAGAAAATAAACTTAGTGATAAAAGAACTCCGAGCTCAGCACCGAGGTAATAAGAAATTGTCCGGAGCAAACACAATATAGCTTTACTTCTTCAAGATCGAGAAAAAATAGTCGGACACCCCATTTTCCCGCTCATCCAGACCGGTCCCGTCTGACGTTGCATTTTAATTTCTAAATTCCACGACAATTCTATGGTTTTTTTGCGTGCGCGCAGAATCGGCGCGAATTCACGCCTCACTTTTTGCGCGGACGCATAACACGTGCCGCGTCCAAAGGCTGCCTGCTTTTTGTCAGTTAATCAATTTTGGAAAACAAACGACAGTTACGGTGAGGGCACACTTGAGTGGACCAAGGTGTGATCTTACTACTTACTGTTAGCATCAACCGGAACGATAAACTTTACAATGACTGCAACATTGAGCTACTATTACGTTACCTCAATGGATTGCAACGAGATTTATGGATGACACACCGACATAGTACAAAATATCTACAAAAAATACATTTTCCTTTATCGATCTTCGTATCAGTAAACACCGCATCAAAATCCATCGTGGTTTAGAAGGAGAAAGCCGAGCAACAGACACGACAGGAAACGGTTACTTTTAATATGACAATGATTATTTTATTTGGTATGTCTACTTATGTGCAGGTCGGATAAAAACATGCAAAACTTATATGAGAGGAGCTTCTTGACGAAGGAATTTGTCTTTTCGGGCTGTCTCTGCGTCTCCATAATGATTGTCTGTATGAATAGGAACTTTACAACGGCTGTCGCAATCAGATTTAAGAATAATGATTCTACCTATCTGCAGGTAAAATAACAAAATAGCAAGTATAATAACGTGCGCAAATAGAATGTAGCAAACCGGGGGACAGTTTCAATCTCTACCGATTCAGTCGCAAAGCAATTTTCCTAAAAGCATTGTGTTCAGGTGTTTTTTTTTATTTTATTGGGGAAAGCCTCCATTTCATCGGATGCTAAGTGACGATAAGGACGGAAGCGCGCAACGGATGTTAAGTGACGATAAGGCCGATGGAACCGCTCTACAACTGGAATCCTCAACCGCTATATCAAGTGCTCAAACCTCGCCTGCTTATTGATTGAGCTAGGAACATAACTTATAATTAAAATTTGTTCTAATATAAGGACAATAGGACTAGTAGAACCAGCTAACTGGATCATATTTGGCTAAACAAACAGTATCAAATTATCGGTTGATATCTGCCTTCTAAAAATTTACAATAAAGCCCGCTAATCAGCTATAAATGTAACTAACATTAATGAACATCGCCTTACGAGGATAAAAATTTACTAATCTCAACATAATTATTAGAGGGTGGTATAATTCAAATATTAAGCTATCAGTATCCTATGAATATATTACAAATCAATGATATCTATCCTTTAAACATTCACAATAACGCCGCCACTGTAAATAATCATGCACACAAACGGCATAGCCCACCAGCGGCCGCCGTGAGTCCACCTCCAATTAAATTGCTCAAGCCTGCATCCTCCTTTACACTAACAACCCATTGTGCCACCACAATGGAGCAGGGGGCATTTACCGAGGGTTTTTCGACAACATCTTTATCTGAATCAATGGGTCGTTTCTGGGTTTTGCTTGGTTGAGGTGAGAATTTTATGGGAGGTAGCTATAGATTTTATGGATATCGGTTGGGGCAATCTAGAAAAACTTTGATTGGCCGTTGCCAATTCTTTAGGGACAAAATATACTATCACGTTGCTTAGAATTTGCTTACTCAATATTGTTCAAGTCATCGTAATATTTCATATGACACTAAATTGCTACCTCTAAAAAACAACAAACCAAACATTTTAATACAATTCATTACAACTAAGACTGCGCCCATGGATAAAACAGTAAGCCATTTTCTAACCAATGATCACATTCCAGTCCAAATCATTTCCGACGACATTTGCCCTCAAACAATGTAATGCGTCGTAAACACAAAATGGCGGAAGCTGTCAACGTAACAAGATGGCGGGTCACTTTAGCGCGGGAATTAGTGTAGCTTTGTCGGAGTTAGAGGTGCGCTATAAAACGCGGTAATGTCACCGCTACAGTAACTAAAGTTTTGACAGACGTACGGACTAGATTTTCGCTTCTAATCTCGGAAACTATCTAGCATACTATTTGACGACGGTTTATTTGTCCGAGAGAATGCATATAAAGATGCAATTTGAATCTGAACAGGTTACCGTTAATATTAATAATAAATACTTAATTGAAATGAAACACTTTTTACGGATTAACTCGCGTTTAATTTGACTACTTTACATAGTTTTTTAGTTTCCTGACAATTCGGAACCTTTACAGGGTCCGTGGTCACAGGGAGACATAAAATATTTATATATAATAAATACTTAAGTAAAGAACTTTTCTGGGCTACGAGTATTACTTTTTATCTAACCCAAATTAAGTTTCTACATTAAAACTTGTTTATTGATTAAACATACATTATTAGGTACCTAAGTATTTATTTTGTTGGTTATTTTCTGTCATGATCTGGACAAGTTTTTTATTTTACAAACGATAAAGTGCATCGTAGACTACACAGTGTGTTTTAATAAATCGAAAACGTGCGGCATAATCTAACAGCAATCTGGCCATTTGATTATAGAGACCATTATATTTTATTCTATTGAATGACAATCCTCAATCGATACGTCTTTGTCGGTAGCGTGCGACAAACTACGTAATAAATCGAAGATGCGATCATTCGACTTTGCAACTAACGCGACGACTCAGAAGCATAAAAGACAGTCGAATAGGCATTTTGACTCGTGGAGGTCAAATTGTTTACGTTTTTAGAACGTGCAGCTTTGATAACAACTTAAAAAGGTCTAAGGTTTGCTAAGAACACTGACATAATTTGTGTTTATCCGTTACTTATCTTGTCTTCCAGGAAAAGAAATTGGATTTTTTAAATATTTACTTGCCAAAGACAGGCATCCAAATCATAACAGCCTTATTACTAAACAAAACAATAAATCCTAATTATATTGCTTTCCAAAGTGTACCCTGTGAAGGGTTTGACACTCAAAATATATATAAATGTTCAAAATAAGACGAGAGTAGTTTTATCATTAACTTATCATTTTATTAGTACGGTCCATAGTGTAGGTAAGTAACAATAATCTTGAAGCTATGTTGCTATTTTTACATTTATATTTAAAAAAACAAAAGTTGCTTAATCGCGCGTCGACTGTTTCAGCATAATTTAATGGCGAGATAGTTGAGTACGTTACACGATTTCGAGTTTAAGAGAAAGAGCGTCGACTTTACCAGCAATGATAAGGGAGAATCTGAATTATTTTATACCGTTACAGAGCGCAGTCGGTGCATCCTTAAATACAGTAAACTTTCGTACAATTACGTCACACGCGGACCACCGGCGAAATTTCACCAATCCTACCGCAACTCTACAAAACAATCGACCTTAACACAAAGCCTTAGAGTTCAAAAATTTGCAGCTCCCTTAACCCACCACTGTAGGCTATTTTAATACGAGAATCTTAAAATTGATGCGCATTTAATTCGCTAATTTCGCATCGTATTTTAGGCGAAATTAAAATCGTATTAATGTTTTCTGTTTCCAGAGAAAAATGTCACGACTGATAAATTTCATGAGTTAAGATGCCTTCCACAAGTTTTCGATGTAGTTCGGGGTAAATAGCAACCGTTTAATTCACTTATTCAATTACATTTGCAATGCAACTTATAATGGATTCATAATCATAGACTCTTACATTGTGTGTCAAATGATTTAGAAGTTATTTTACTCGAAAGCAGACTTACATAAAAAGCTGACTGCCAAATTATGCTGAATATTTTAAACGTAGCAAAACACATCATAAAATCATAACATAATAACCACACATCGTATGCAAATCGTGATATATTAATTTACAAAAAACAAACATCGGATTACCCACATCGAAGCTAATCTCATTAATATTTAAACAATAGATAGGTTTTCATAAGCATCCCATTTCTTACACAAAATGACTCATCTGCTCCACTGTGCTTGCATAAACATTGCACAATTATAATTACTTATCGTATAATACTCTTAAATTCACAAACAAAATTCCATCTTAAACTGTATACATTTCGAACCAATGTGTAAAAGCTCGTTTTGGACTTACAACCTTCTTCGTCCTCCCTAGTAATACCAAGAACAAAGTCATAACTTCACATACGTCGTATGGCTTTCAACTTTCAGTGGTCAGAGTTAAAGTTGTTTTTCCATTGCCTTAGCGTAGCAGCAGTCTATGCACTGATTCAAACAGCTAGTTTTGACTCCCGGGGTGGCTTGTACAATGTACGCGCGCGTGACACTGCTCTATTTACGAGGGTCCGGTCGCGCGGACCAATACAGGTGCGTCGTGGTACATGAAATGTGGCTTTATTGTTCCATTCCGCGTAAAGGGCCACTCGGACCCACCGCTTAGTCAAAGGTTTCCTTACTATTTGGAATTGTGCATGTCAAAGTCGGTTTAATTAAGCTTTCAAAGACCGTTCAAACGTTGAATTGAGTCCGTGACTGTTTCATGAAAGGTATGTTCGAATGAGTGACTTATTTTGCCCCGATGAATAGTAGGAAGATCAATTACTAATCCGTATTTATGTATTTGTATTTGCATTGTAGGTTTATATTTGAATCACTTGTTAATCTGTTAGTAGGTAAGCTAAAACAACATTGATCTTTCATTAAAACATGATTGACCTTACATGCCATATTTAAATTAGGCTAATTGTTTACCTCAATATTATTCTCTGCCTAAAAATATTTCAGATTAAACACTCACAATTATATTTGATAATGTTGCAGGTAGAGACAATATCTTTGCTTCTTATTCTATTTAATTGCTACTTGAACAAGGAACACACCTAAGTAAAAATGTATTTCTTTTAAAAGTATTATACGCGTGTACCGAGTTATACGGCCACTGATCAGTAATATGCACATACACGGCTATTGTTAGCTCTGTCTTCGGTATTAACCGGCCGTTTTATACGCTCCCGATGGCCACTGGATTTTGAATAATTACAGGACGCACGCGCGCTAGATTTATGCAGATGTCGCCACTGTGTTGGTTTATGACCCGATCGGAATGGCTGTTTAATTTTATATGGCCGTTTAAAAATGGCTTAGGTACTTTTCGAAAAATACACCACAGATAACCAATAGATAAGTAGTAAATACTTATGTTTGTTAATATTAGGTATATTTGTATTAAAATCCGTGTTTCGGGTACTTAATACTATTAAATTAAATTAACTTAATCCTTTATTTACATGTAATTTTTTTTCTTTATTTAAGCGCCATATTGACATGCATAACAATTAATTGAGTTAGCAGATCTGTGCATGATTAATAAAAACCTCAATGGCGAAAGAGAAATTGTAAACATAAATTGAAACACATTCTTTTGTTTGTAATTTTATTTGTGTGTTTTAGAGTTTAGAGTCGACATTTATAATTTAAATATTTGCACACCTACGTTAATAAGGTAAAAATATTGTAGATCTATTATTTAACAAATGTAACATCTTGATTGTACACAATATTTGAGCAAATAAATTAATTGATTTTGATTTTGATTTTAAATTATACGTAAAGCCATTGGTCCAGGTTGCTGTCGTAGGATGGCAGCCGTTAAACCCCACCAACCCGCATTGGGCCAGCGTGGTGGGTTATAGCCCAATCCACACCTCGTGCTGTTGTCCATATGAGGGTGCCGGCGCCCAGCAGTGGGACGTTTTTAGGCTAATGATGATGATTAAATTATGGACAGGCAAACGACATGCCTATTAATAATACCTGTATTTGAACCTTATTTATTATGAATTCAATGACCTCTTATTAAAATCAGTTGTCATTCATTATACGTAATTTATAGCGTACACAAACCATAAACTTATCATTTTGCATTAAGTTATTATTCTATAGGGTAAGGTTGATATCCTAATTAAGTAAGATGTCTATGTAAATAAAGACATTAGAATCTTCAAAACAGTGTCACTTAATGTGTTATTGATTGTGAGTACTCGTTAAAAAGAAGTACAAGAAACGATAACAACAATCATCTTATTTAAAGAGCTGTATAGTAATATCGTTCTACCGGACCATATTTCAGTTTTCTATTTATCTATGGCCAAAGGTAGAGAGAGGTCAATGCTAGAGGAGCCTGATACAGTTACAAGACAAAAACAACAAGCTATTAACAACTTTAGCACATTGAAATCAAGGTTTACAATCGTATTTGCAACGGCAAACAGTCTTGTAACAGCCAAATCAAACTATTTCATAGTAATAATATTAGCTTATTATTACAATCAAATAACAGCTCTTGGCAATAACGTTTAGAGTTGTTATTCGTTGTGATATCGATGTGGCAACAAAAATAGCGAATAAAATTGTAACTAAAGTTTTATATGATAAAGTGGTAAGTTGCTTAATAACGGCGGATGTGTATGTACGGCGGAGTGCGGGCGGCGCCGGGTCACGCAGATAGTATCGGATGACCGAGAGGTCCCGAGGCGTCGTTTAATTGCAGTCGCGGGTTCGATCCTTGAATAGTGGTGTATTTGTTTGGTATCGTGGTACTGAATGAAATGTTAAATTGGTATTTCTCTTGTTTTGATATATGTAGAAGTTACCTATTTTACTTTAAATTAAATTTTCTAAGTTATATATCTTAGTTTTTTCTTTATCGCGTTTACTTTTTAAGATTGTTTTATTGTTTTATGGGATCTAAAGAAAAATTTTAATTTTAATAAAGAATGTAAATAAATTTAGGCGCATTTGTTTATTTTTTATATATATATTTGCACTTTTAAGATTACTGCTTTTTTTTGGTTTGCAAACGATTGTTTAGATTAACAAAGCCTGAGTAGCTATGTAGATTTAAAAAACGAAATCACATAGAAAAATTATATAGTTTACCCACCAACCCGCCTAGGGTCAGCGTTACGTTAGAGATATTGCCCAATTTCCCAAGTGTTTGTATGTAAGTATGTGAAATGACCTATGCCCAGCATCGGAATATTTTTAGGCTTATAATAAATAAATAGTTTAAATCCGAACTCTTATTAACAATTCGGTTTATTTTTTACCGGTACCAAAATCCGGTATCTTAACCGGCACCGCCCTACCCGCTGAATGGGTGGGCGGGAGGTGGCCAGCTTTTATAAATTGTCCACGCGGTAGCTCGTCTGGGTGGCGAATGGTCTATGACCATGTGCAGAGAGTAAATTCAGTTGGTTTCTGTAACAAAACCAAAATGACGGTACGGCTATCAATGGCCGGTAATGATAGGTTGGTTACGTTTCGTGGAGTTAAATTGAATTGGAGCTTGCTTTATTTAATATAGAGCTAAGTGCTTTAATATGTTTTGTGCCAGTGAGATTTCTATTTGTCTTGTGAATATGTTATTACGTAGAAAAGGATATTACACACATATTTATTTGAACTTACTGGTATTATACCATTTATTCAGAATCACTTCTCGAGTAAAAGTTATACATAATAAATTATAATCACGACTATTATCCCCGAAAGGCTAGTCACAGATTAGGCAATGAAGACAGCACGTCCTCTACCATAGTCCACTTTTCACTAAATAGCGACTGCACATGTGCTCAGCGTGACAGGTGGTGAGCCCGTCGCTCGCATCGCTGCTATTGGATGTATGTCTTTAGTCCGTTAGTCGCTTTTTACGACACCCAAGAGAAGAAAGGGGGTGGTAGGGTAGTAAAGTAAGTATTCTTTCACCGCTCCGCAACACGGTTAAGTAAATGTCATCGGTGATGATTATTATAATAGTGATGTTAATACTATAGGTATGCGATAGATAGTTAGTGATGTTAATTATATAAGGTGACTGCTCGAAACCGCAACAAACTTCAAGGGCTGGTCAGGTCAAGTGTTTTAAACATGACAAAAATGACAAAAAAGGAATCCGTGTTGTTTTCATTTTTAATGAAATAATTCATTTTGTGAATTTTAATTGGATAGTCTTTGAGTATCTTATTTATTTTAAAGCAATAACATAAGATAAATAAAATGAAAAACAATTAAAAATAACGATTATTTACAACGCGCGAGCAACGGCCGGCCGACTGTTGACCCGCTCGCGTCAGCTGGGCGATAAGTACCTACGTTAGTCTGCAATGAGACTATTTTTGCCATGTTTGAAACACTTGACCTGACCAGCCCCTGAAGTTTCTTGCGGTTTCTAGCAGTCACCATATATATAGATAGATAGTAATATTTGTTTGTAAGGAACTATGATTATCACCACCACCATCATATAAACGTCCCGTTGCCAGGCTCAGGCTCAGACAGCTCCCACCGCTTCCACAATGCGGTTTGGTAGCTTTTAAAGAGTTTTATTTCGCTTGAAATATGGCACGAATGATCACGTAATATTTTAATTTGGTCACCCATCCCATAACCTTAATCTGCAAAAATTACATAAGTTGCAAGATCCCAACCCGAACGCTAGGCGCTGCACTATCAAGCTTCAGCTCCAGAATTATCATTTTTCAAACATCATACTACATTCTACTGCGCAACAACAGAAACTAACGACTCAACGATGCAACTCATGGGCGATAAACGCACCCGCTCACCGAGCGAGCGGGGAAAGCGATCGTATCGCCCGCTATCGCCGCGTGTCGCGCGATGTCGCGATTACGCGCAAAGGCGCCGACGGTTTGTGTCCGCCGCGCACGGAGCGAACGTCCCTTGAAGCGGTAGCCTCTAAGCCACGAACGCGAGCGATTTACAATGAGAGCGTTTTCATATTTACGACCCGCTACGACCGCGGGCGTGGCGAGCGGATCGTCCGTTCGTTGTGTTCTTTCTATTAAAGTTAACTTGAAGTATAACGCGTAACTGATAGGCATTAACAGATAGCCGCTCGGCTGTGCAGACTCCTTCATACTACAGCGGCGCAGCACAAGACCGGTCTTGGTGGAGGCTTTTGACCAATAGTGAACGTCTTTCGGCTGATGATGATGATGTGACTTTATATAATGATTGAGTATAAGGCGGGGCATTTTGTAAACATTCCATATATTTATTTTGTATGGAAGGAACTTATAACTACACAAGTCGAAGATCGTAAACCTCACAATGTGAGTGGCAGGCAATGCTAGATTATACGTATTTAAAAGTCAGGACTACGTATTATCCGTATTCGAAAGCTAAAAAACCTCTTTCTTTCGAATCGTCTAAATTCATTTTTTCTTCCTTCGCACATTTAGGACGTCTTTTTCTAACTGTGAAGTAAAATTTCGTAGCTTTCGTAGCAATGGACTTAAAATTCGCGTACCTACCGCGTCGCAAACCGCTCGCGCTCGTGGTCGAAGCCTTAATAGCGCTATAACCGGAGCCGAGGACGATAAGTGTTGTTCAACATTTGGAGGTTTATGTCCCCTCATTTTTTATCATCAGCTACAATTGTCCTGCAGTTCAAATCCGTGAACAACGTTTACATGTCATTAGTGACTTTCTGTTTTTGATAGAAGCGAACCGCTGTGCCACGCCACCACAAAACAGAAAGGTATGTTTTGTGACGACACACTGTTGGACTTAATCGGACTTTTCATTGGCGTTCACTTATACAGGGTTACATGTTAAGTCGACCTATATCCTTTAAGGGGATGTAGTTTCCATCATTTCTGACTGATTTGACTATGAAACACAGTATCCCAAATCACCGTACAAATTCCATAAAACGAATTATGGCGCAGGGAGTAACCTAACGTAGTACCGTTATTTTGATTACTACCGGGGAGTCTTTTATCAAAGTTTTTTCCGAGAATCCTGATAATAGCCTAGCTTGTTATACCTTGATAGAAAGCTAAGGAACCGTAGATATTTTTACGATTATCTGCAGCACAACTGTCATAAACTTTGTTTTTAATATTGAAGAAAGAAAAAACATTTTTTTCATTTCTATTATATACTGTTCATTATCTACTACGGCTCAGTTGGTACAACTACTTGCAATTTTAGTGATCAGAATAATTAAGCAACTAATCGTCTACATAAAAATACAAAAACTAAATAAGTTAGAGGCACAAAACACAAAAAAGAGGACAATAGACAAAAAAGCGGCATTTTTTATGAAAAAGCATCAAAGTACTATAACTTGAGAACGGCTAAGTTTGGGTTACGGTGTTTCATATCAATAATCGGTCAAATCAGTCAAAAATGATGGAAACTACATCCCCTTAAAGGATATATAGGTCGACTTAACCTTTAACCCTGTATAACTTGTAAGACTTTATGGTTACTTCATCAGAGTAATTACTGTTTTCTAAGATTTACACGACATTGAAATGAAACACTTTATTTATTTATCAGTAACGTAGTAATTAAACGCAAGTTAATACGAAAAAAGTGCTATACTTCAAAAGTACCTGATTCCAGACTAAGTCGTGATATTTCAATAGCAATTTACAATTTCTTTAAATAGCTATGTGAACACAAAATAACAGAAAGAAATGAAACTTGTACGGACAAAAGTGACCGACCGACCCAGTTTGCAAACAATTTACATGTCACAAGAAGATGAATCAGTGCAAACATTTCCTACGACCGTGACTCGATACAAAGGTACTGATGTGTACTGAGCATTGACCGGCCAGGTCATGGCAATACCGGCTTTGACTAACCTTAGTTCCGTATAAATTACTTAGCGGACAATTAACACAATTTTCTACTTAAAGCTGTTTGTAAAGCAGTGCATAATTTTGTTTCTAAGTAGCTTCTCTGTTTGTTTTTTTAAAACACAAAAATAAAAAGAACTTGCACCATTCAATATGTCCTTCTTTTAAACATAATCTATTTGAGGTCGTCAATTTTCCAGTCAAATAAAAAAAAATATTAAATTAGAAGAGCGACGGCGAGCGGCTTGCGCACTCGGATGCAATCTGCAATTTAAGACGAAACACTACGTAAAAAAAACGACGAAACGTCGTTTTTTTCTGTGTTTTGTATGAGAATTTTGCATACAACGTCGACGTAGCGTTTCCTCTTAAAAGCCAGACCTTCGCTAACAACGCGCTTCAGTTCCTCTTTCCTTCCTCTGTTTTAGATGTGTGTTTTTGTATATCGTCGACGTTGTATGCAAAATTCTCATACAAAACATAGAAAAACGACGTTTCCTAGTCCCCTGTTTCCTCCTTCAGAACTGGACCAATTTTTATGTATTTTTCAGCATCGGATAAAGAAAGAGACTGTCTACGTCTGTATACCCATGTTAATTTTTTTGCAATATGTCATTTATTTAACAACTAGGAGCTTCCAAAATTGAGCGAAATCACTTCGTTTTAAGGAGTCTTCAAAAACATTAATTGGTTGGTTTAAAAAAAATCAAACTTACTGACTTAGAAAATCTCTTTCTTTGACCGATGCTGAAAAAGTAATAAAAATTTCACGTCAAAAGTCACGTTCTGAAAGAGGAAACAGGGGACTACGAAACGTCGCTTTTCTGTTTTAGATCTGTGTTTTGTATGAGAATTTTGCATGCCACTTTCACGTAGGTAGTGGTTCCTCATAAGCCACTTTCGCAATGCCGGATCACCGGATGGGTGACTAAATTAAAATATTCCAAGTTTTGAAATGCACGTTAAATCGTTAAAGCTTGTCCACGTGGGAAGGTCTAAGGACAGCAGTGTGACGCTCGTAGGCTGATGACAATAATCATCAATAAGTTTGTAACCTTGTAATTTAACTAGGTATGCTTTTTTTGACTACTAAAACTTAAGACGCAGCGCTTCTAGAAATTCTATTCATTCAGCACTGATCAGTGCGCGGCCGCAGTAGAAAGGTTAAATAAAACTAGACCACTTTTACTAAGTCGAAATCTGAATGAAAAATCTTTAATTCCTACTAATTGATTAATTGATATTTGTACATGAAGTGTATTTTATTTTAAAACATACTTTTTCGCCTTTCGTAGAGAAAATAATACCTAGCTTAATTCTGCAGTAGAATCACCTGTGCAAAGAAAGGTAATTGATATTTAAGGACCGTAGATAAATGTATTTTTGATGAACAACCTTTTATCTTGTTTTACATCTCAGAATAACTTAGATAGTATATTAGCAAGAACATCCAAGAAATCGAAAACCGTATAAACGCTTGGCCTGATACACAGATGGTATCTGGAGGGTTTGAGGTTCATTTCCAGGGTCGGGTGTGTTTCGGATTTTAGTGCCTGGATTTGATGATCACCAACTCGCATTTTATGATATACAGCATGTCCTATTGGAATGTATAAAGTTACAAACCGAAAGAGTTCCCATAAACAATATTGTTAAAACATCTTTAGATGTATAATCTTCGTTCTTTCAGCAACCTCCTTCTTGAGACCCGCCCACCATTCTGGATTTGTGTCCAACTCGTGCAATACGACTCTGGAACGCCTTGCGCTTGCACATAAAAAAGGCTACGAGTAAATATATGTTCAAGAGAGTGATCACGAGGGAAGAGACGCATACACGAGCACTTCTTTAAATCTCTGCATTAATTTCATAGTCTGACTTTATAAAGTAATTTTTTTTAAATTATTGTAAGTAAGTTCATATATTATTATCATATTTCTATATTTCTTTATTATTTTATAAGTATTATATCTTAATAATGAATTATATATAATTGTCTACAAATAATTAGGTTTTTAGTGTAGTCTTTTTTTTGTAAGCTTGTTTTTCTCTAGACACCCTTACTGGTCGACTGGCAGAGAATGCCTCAGGGCATTAAGTCCACCTTTTGCTGTAATTTTGCAATAAAGAATAAATAAATAAATAAATAAATAAATGTATAGGCATATCCTAGCGCAGCCAGTTTCGAGGCACGCTATGATGCTCTATGATCTTGCTTCTAAATATAAATAGGTTTAAGTTCTTATGGTTTGATGGGACTGTTTTCTAAAAACAAAAGTCCATTCATAAAATGTAGATTCAAAAAAACCCGCTTTTGTCAAGGAATAGTGATTAAGCAAATAAACATAACTTGTAGACTATTCAATAACGGAGGCCTTATCAACAGTGGGACTATATAGGATGTAGGGTACCTTTTACCTTTAGTTAGGGACTAGCTCACAACACTAATATGATTTTGTGGAATACAAAACATCTAGGCATTGTAAATCCCGACAGTAACGACAATAATAATGACTAACAGAGGAAATGGCTGGGACAAGCCGCGCGGATGTCAAATATTTGACCACCGTGTGTGCTCAACAGATAGGTACTCTTTGTGTCCCATCTTGCAACAGTGTTTTGTTAATTATGGAAAATGTAAGAAGAACAGCATGATAGTAGAGCGAGACAGTATGATTTAGCAATGATCGTGAAAATGACGATTTTAGCCCAACATTGACTTCGTATTCTGCAAAGGTTGGAAACTTTAAAGAGTCCGTGGTCACAAGGAGATTGAAGTGTCAGACAGATTTAGAATTTCCCGATTTATAAAGGAAGCAAACAACAGGCGGGTTGCATGGCGGAAAATAATAAAAATTTGGGGGTCAAAGTTACTCGCGTCCGTATATAGGTTTACCCTTGAGACCCTACACGTGACCCCTAGGTGGTGCTAAATGAGTGACACTGACTGAGTGGTAGAGCCACGCTGCGTTGCAGCACGCATTGGGCCGGCGTAATACCACCCTCTCACTAATATCCGGCGTGAAATAACGGCACTTGGTGCTGTTGTGTTTCGTCCGGCCAGTGAGGGTTCCGGAGGCCCACCCACCCCCATCACATTTCCTCTCACTTGCCTCCTTCTACTATAAAAAAAAATCACTGCACCGCGGATATCCACACCCACAAAGCCCTCGGAGTCGCATGTGCGTTGACATTTTTAGGTAGTGGTTATTTATTTAAATTAAGTTTAATTTTAGTTTATTTTATTTTGTAAGAAGTTTTCGTATTAACGTTGTTTTGTTTATATAATATTAACGCATTTTTCTTTTTTCAACATTTGTCAATTTGTTAAGGCTTGTATTTTTGACTTTCTAATTTGCAAAGTAATAAGTACTTCTTTTTTGTGTCGACGTCGCCCCTACTCCTGGCCCAGCTGAAAATCAGCGTTGTGGCGTCTAACGGCAACAATAGCTGAGCTGACGTTAGCCTTTTCGGCCAACCTATATTGTTTGATTATTATTATTTATATTATTTTTTTTAAATTATTATTTTTATACTTTTTCTCTTTCCTGTCTGTAATTTTTGAATGATGTAGACGAATAAATTATTTACTTACTTACTTACCTACCTTGAAGGATGGTCTTTGAAGAAGGAGTAGGAATTATACGGAAGGAGAGGGAGATATAGCCCTCCGGTACTTTCACTTACTGAACGAAACACAACAGCAACGTGTGCCGCTGTTTCACGCTGATATTCCGAGAGGGGGTAGTATTACGCCGCGCGAGATGGCCCAATGGCCCAATTCGAGTTGCAACGCAGCGTGGCGCTACCAAAATGGAATATAACTTAGCGGTACAGAAAACGAATCATAATTTAGTAATCAACGTAATACCCACGCTTAGCAGAGTTTAAATGAGTAAACATTTCCCATTAAAATCCAATTTATTACACCGCATACAGTAATAAAGTCATAAGATGTTATAATACCCCCATTCAACTGCACAAAAATAAACAATCACAATAAAACGCCTCAGTTGCGATCTGCATACAAACACTGTTAAATTATTCAAGAGCACTGCTAATAGGAGATATCGTTACAATCTATCAAAATAAAGTCGGCTCCGTGGAATAAAGTCCTAACTGCAGAATCGGGCCGATATTTAACGCTTCGTGATACGTAATTATTATGACAGCACAATGCGCAGGCGACGACAACAAGACAGCTGTTTACATCCTGCAACGAGTAAGCAAGAGACAAAACTGGGAGATAGCATCGCGATGAGGCATGGTAGCGTTTTATATCGTATTAATATCGTTTATGATCGTCGTTTGTATGTAAGTCTTTGTTGGGACGCCTTTTGATTTATTAGCGTAGACGCTTTTAAACCATATCTACTCAAAGACGGAATGTTTTTCTTTCAAAACGAGATTAAGGTACACGTAGTAGAACGGTTTTTCTAGTAGCGTATCAGTTTAAGGACATTTGAATCCTACGCACGTAATAAATATACGATAAATCTGATGAAACATTACTAAAATCGTTTTTATTTCAATCAACGAACGTGACTTTCGAGACCAAAAACGCTTTTAATGTGATTTTTTTTGTAAATAAGCACAAAATTAATGGCGCGTCAACTTCATTAATTTAAACCAAATTATGGACTTACGGAAATATAATTTATGTAATTATCACTATGTTGCCGAGACAAACCCTCCTTGGACAAATCGCAGACGCTAAGCGTCCGGTTGGGCGACCAATGTTACGTTTTAAAGACAGCACTAAACGTGAAATGCTGCCCTTCAACATCAACCCTAACAACTGGGAAACAGTCGCAGACAACCGTGATCGGTGGAGGAAAGCCATAGCCGATGGAGTTGTCGTTCACGATAACATTTGGTTTGAGGAACTGTCTAAAAAGCGTGTCACCAACGCGCTGCACTTCCTCCAACGTCACCAGGTACTCAATTCGTCTGCCAAGTATGCGGCCAGCGGCCGTCGCTGTCGCTCCCGTATTGGCCTTACAAGCCACTTAAGAAAATGCCAAACCTCGCGATTGGACGCTGTTTAAATCATCTTTTATTTTATTTTATTTGGAAAACATACAGTATGAGTATAACTAAGAGCATATCTAACATAATAAAAATATACACAATTAATTTGTTTTCGCATATAGACACTTGTGTGCTTATTTGTAATCCTATGATCTTAGATGTAATAGATGGATAGAGAATAGATCTAGATAGAATAGAGAATAGATAGATGTAAGAGGCCTATGAATTATCACTAGCCTGTAAAAGTCCCACTGCTGGGCACAGACTTACCTACATAGGCAACAGAATTTAGGGAGAGTAGGCCATAACCAACCACATTAACCTAATGCGGATTAGTGGGTTTTACGACTGTCATCTTATGGCAATAACCGGGACCAACGGCTTAACGTCCACACGGACTTAGAACAAGCACTGTAATTAGGCTTATTTTATATTTATAATATATTTCTGGTAAATTCAAATTTTAACAGTTGTGTTGATAAAATGTTTCGTTTATAAACAACGCTAGATAATTGTGTAAAACAAAGGACTTAAAATTTTTAACGCAGTTACTATGACGACGGTCGCATGAATTGAGAAAGCTCTTGGATTCGAGTCCCATCTGCAGCCATCGCTTTGGGCAGTGTTCAATCGTTTTTGAAACATAACATAAATTGTACCCACAGCATTTCATACGGTAGGAAACAAAGTAATGCATAACAAAGATCTGATTTCATTCTTACGAAAGCAGTTTCAAAAGAAATAATAGTAGCGCCTTAGATCAAAGATAGCTTAGTTAAATTAAACAACTTTACATCAGAGCAAATTCATATTACGAAACAGGTTTTTTCGACATTGTTAAGATCGGTCGACGCGTAGGTGGCGCGTAGGTGTGTCGCCCGCAAAAAGGTACAACTTTTAAATTACTGTTTTTGTGATAAATCAAAGAGTCTCCGTGACCCGCGCGGTCGCTGCTTTATTTTCTTGTTTTGCAACCAAATTGCTTATTTATATAGCGATGAATCAGTTTTATTCGCGTGTTTGTGCTTTGTAAACAGTTATAATGAATAGATTTATCAGGCGCCGTCTAATGTTTGGTAGTATACTTCCGACTTAAAATGGTAAGTTTTTTAATGCATTTATGGTAGAGCAAGACTTATAATTATAATATATTAAAGTAACCTTTATAATGTAAGTTTTTTTTATAAGTAATATCCTTTCGCTTAAGATGTAAGTACTTATATAATAGTAAAATGCTAAAAGTCATTTATAATTATTTCACAATACAAGATCAAATAAAGTATTAAATTAGTTTCAAGTATTGTTTTCACAATAAATATAAGAGCAAATCGTGCTATGTTTATTGTTTAAATCTAGTAGAATAATACTGAATTCAATTAACTCTCTCAATCACCACAATAAACTCACAACGATAAATCCGAATAGTCTTGATACTTCTAACGTCTCTGTTATCCAGGAAATCCAAGAATCAATACAACTTTCCTTGTATCCCACAAAAGACGTCCTAAACGGACTGACCCATTCACAATATCCCAATCCATCTTACATTCATATTAACTAATTCAAGCTGATATTTATTCGTAGTAAAGTGTGAGTACAAAGCGTAACCCAGATAAGGCCAGCCGCATACTGTGCGTTAATAAATAATGTCGCATTAGAGGTAGCATTAACCGCGAGCGTGGGCGACCACTCCGAGGTATAACGTCGCATGTGGTAGTTAGCCTTTTTGAGAGATTTTTTTGCCAGTCTAGACCCAGTAATTGACGTTGTTTGTTCAATGTCGGTGTTATGAGTAATCGCTTATTGGTTTTGTTGGTAGTGTAACATTATCTCGGTGATTGTAGCATGGATGATGACTTAGTTACAATGTAACTCATACGAAGCGTGTCTTTAAATGGAGGGACCTTATAAAAGTTCAAATAAAGCCTAAATAGCCTAAAAAGATGCTCGCACATTTTCTCCAATAGTATTATGTAAGGGACGCTACATTTTAAACACACTTTAGACACGTGGGTAAATAACTTTAGGAAGAAATTCTTTTTACCATGTTTTTGTTGTTGGTTTTGAGTCCCCGATATTTCAGAGTAACCCTCCATTTTTTCCTAAAAGTTATTGTAGAGACCATAAAAGTTTAAAATGTTACCTTTCTGCAATGCCCTAAAAATGTTGCTTGTCTTTTTTTTATAATAAACATCTCTTTATTAAATGGCATCTTACAATTACAACTGTTACCACTTTCTTCACGTCGACCGAGTGAGTAGTAGTCAAACGCATTATTCTCTGATCCAATCTCTCAGGTGTAGTGAACACTTTTTGACATCGCCGGTACAATGCAAACGTTTGTCCCTCTAATCGGTAGCGAAAGTTATATTGTTTGTACGTCCGTCCGTCTATTTGTCACTATCAATCGGACGATTGTTTTGATCTAACCTTTGAATGAGATTTGTTATTAGTTGTTCTTACTCATCATTTGATGTAAGAAGTGTGAGAATTTGAACTCTGCTCATCATTATAAAAATTAACATTTAAATATGGTCGACTTCCGTTGGTCGAGTGGTTAGCACGCCGCCCAACTAACATTTTGGTAATAAGAATAAGTGCTACATGAGTGTTAAAGTAGAATTTTAAAAACCTAAGGTGCCATAAAGGCACTAACAATTGGTGATATAGCGTACTTTAACTTTCTTATAAATCTTATTTGGGCCCACAATTTTATAACTCATAGTGATATAAGGGTTATAGAAAAGTGATATTTGAGTGATAATACATAGTTACAATAGTGCTATTGAAGCAGTTATTACCACTTTAAGTGTTTTGTGAGGTATTGATGGGTCACAACAGCAAGCTTAAGTAGTACATGAGTCGTAAAAATAACTCTAATAACTGTTTTGGCAATACATTAGTGATTAAGGTAGCAGTGCATTTTACACAAAGCGCTAATTAATTGTTTAGTATCATCATTTTTGTATTGTTGTTACCGCCAACAGCGTCATTTTCATTAAGTGCAGTGAATACTCGTGTTAACACTCGTATTTGGTGAAAACAGCAAATGAAAAGTGAGTCAATATGTATTTTGGATAACTGGTGTTGTAGATGTGAAATCTTACGGCGGTGTTTAGTTTTCTGTAAGAATATATATTAGTTTTCGTTTCCATTTTAATGCGCCACTGAAATAAACTACTTTTGATGATATTTTCTAGAAAAGTAAATATTGTCACAGTTATTTTTTGCTTCAAGTACGGAAAATAGTAACTTCTGGTAGTCTCTACTAGTTTTTAAAGAAAAGTATCAATAGTTTGATTTAATAAATAAAGCAATAATGTTTGAAACAAGTTTTCTTCCTATAATTTTTTGTAGGTTATCTTTATTTTAATGGCGTCAATTTGCAATCACTTAAGGTTCCTGTTAACTCTGTTATTCCTTACAATAGTGATTAAAGAATGGTAGTTAGCACGTCTATGCCACTTGTAGTTTTACAATATGGTTATAAACAGAACAAACGATAACTTTAGCTTGCATAAAGGTCCTATGTGAAGCAAAAAGCTGAATTTTTTAGGGTTCAGTTATGGTTTGAACATCCATTTTTGATAAGTATGTGGCGATTAATATTTAATAAATACAAAGAAGGAAAGGAATATTTAGCTATTAAAACCAATTCTCTAATCTTGTAGGTACCTACATTTTGCTATTTATTTTATTTTATTTTATTTTACATACACAAGACAAATTACAATTTTTACAAAGTTATACAATAAAAATAGTGGTTGTAATCTAGATCGTAATTCAAAATATGTGTACACCTAAAAACTAAATACAAAAAGAGAGGACGTTAACATAATTTAAAGTTAATAAGTACAAACTAGGTTTTACATGTTAAATGTCCACATCTGCAAATAACCATAGGTTGTGCAGGTGCGCACATCCAACATAGTTGATTAGAAGAAAGATTCGACCTGAAACTATTTGGCTGTTGTAGCTGATAGTCTGGAGTCAACACAGAGGTTGAGTCCAGAGTCCAGACTGACGGGTTTGGGGTAGAGGATATCTTTAAGTATTTTAATGAAAGTTGTTAGTTTAGATGTAAAGGTGTCTAGCTCTAAGTTATCTATTGCTAATTCATTATACTGACGAGCCATCCTAACCAGGGGATTGTAATAGGATATATTATTTTTATAAGTCTGTAGGGCAAAAAGGTTAGACTTGTCTGACCTACGTGCGCTATACTTAATATTAAAAGTAAATTGGGAAAGTAATTCAGGAGTGTATAAAAGAGAATTAATGATTTTGTACAGGTATATGAATTCTAAATATTTTCGACGGGTCTCTAGCTTTTGTACATTAAATTTAGCTAACCTAATTTCATAATTATAATTAGTACGTCCCAACTGTAGGCGGTAGCACAACATCCGCAAGCACTTTCTCTGTACTCTCTCTATTTCATCAACATGTACTTTGTAGTGCGGTGACCAAATAGGTCTGCCGTACTCCAAGATACTTCTAGTAAGAGTATAGAATAGGTATAGTAAAGACCGGGGTTTCTTGAAACCTCTTGTGGAACTAAAAACAAATCCAAGGAGTTGATTTGCTCTTGTTGTATGTATCGATAGTGTGCCCGAAATGATAGTTTCTCATCGAACAGAATGCCCAGATCCCTAACAACATTGGATCTTGTGAGAATAAGTCCATCAATCGTGTAATCATTAACGATCCTATTATGTTTATTTGTAAACGTAATTACAAAGCATTTATCGATGTTGAGATGCATATAGTTTGTCTTACACCAGCTGGATATTTTATTCAAATCCCCCTGCAAGAGATAGCAGTCATTCGGAGAGGAAATAGTTTTAAATAATTTTAAATCATCAGCATACAACAAACACTCGCAAGATAAATGTTCTAGAAGATCGTTAATGAAAACAACGAATAGAAGAGGCCCCAAGTGTGACCCTTGTGGTACCCCTGAAGTCACTTGAATTGGAGATGAGGTAAAGCCCTTGAGAGCGACCAACTGACTCCTATTATTGAGATAAGAGGTCATCCAACGATGTAAGCTACCGTGAATACCGTAAGAAACGAGTTTATTACAAAGCAATCTGTGGTTGACTTTGTCAAAAGCCTTAGAAAAATCTGTATAGATGGAGTCAACCTGTCTACCTGTGGCAAAGCTCTTACAAAGGTAGTTCTTATACTCTAAAAGGTTAGTGACAGTTGACCTACCCTTAATGAAGCCATGTTGCTTATTAGAAAGGAGAGGCTTGACATGATTATATAAGTGACTGTATACCAAAGATTCAAATAATTTAGCGAAACAAGATAAGATGCTGATTGGCCTATAATTTTCACAGTGAGACTTTTCTCCGCTCTTATGGATGGGGTGTTTTCCACTGCTTAGGAAAGACTCCACTGGCAAGTGATCTATTAAATATAATGTTAAGTGGAACGCTTAGTTCTTTCCCGCATAATTTGATAAAAGAGGGAGGAAGTAGGTCTGGTCCAGCTCCTTTATTTTTATCTAGATGTTTAATTTTAATAATTATGTCTTCTTCAGTTACACGAATATGCGATAGTGTATCCATAGCTCTGCTCACAGCTACTTCATCTGCACAACCATAACGGTTTGAAGAAGATGTATCACAATCAGTGCCTGATTCAAAGACCGATCTAAAATAGGTAGAAAAGAGCTCACAAATGCCATGTCCAGTTGATGACGAAGAGTTACCATATTTCATCACATGTGGCATTGAGACATGACCCTTTCTTCCATTTACGAATGACCAAAAAAGTTTGATATTCTTGCCCATGCTATCTACCTCTTATCGCAAAGAAGACGCCTAATATTTTTTTAAAGTTTAGCAATAGCACATTACATGTGTTATCTATCATCTTTGCATTGAAAAGATACCTATAACTTAATATGTGCCGTTCTCACCCAAAGTAGGTAGATAGTTAGGTGCGTAACTTATACCTACCTATTTTACATATTTTTGAGTGATAACCTAAGTTTCATATTTTTCAGAATGCCTTTCAAAATCGTTCAGACCTCTGAATATAATAAAAACAGATTGTTTGTTGTACCTTCCGAGTGGGAAGATCAAAACATATTAAAATGGCAAACATAATAAATTTGAACAATTCTTCGAAAAATAAAAAAACTAACATACAGGAAACGTAACGTACGTAAGGTCCAACAAATGGAAAAGAAACAAGACAATTTAGAGATAATTATAACAGGTTCAAAAGAAAAAGAAGAGGAGGAAAAAGAAGATGAGAAGGAGAAGGAAGAAGAAAAAGACGACAATGCGATCAAAGAAATGGAAAAAGAACATCACGATGTTGACAAAGTTACAAAGGATTCTGTAGAAGAGATTAACTCTGAAGAAAATAAAGAAAATAGTTTTTAGGTTTCCCTTTTCCATAATAAATACTAATGATAAATGGATCACTTTTACATTCAAACGTATTAGCCAATATAGGCCAAAATTCATAATTTGAGCTTTTAATAATAAGCAAGCCATCAAGATTAATATTTAAATGAATGTTTTTTGGCAACAGTGTATAATTTTCAAGTAAATTTGATAATGGCTTAATAATCCCATGATGCCAATATTCACCACCTTCGATTGTTTTCAGACAAATTTCTGTCGGTGTTTGTAAAAAAGTTTGAGGGTCAGATGGTAAAATATCTGTAAATCTCGTGTTTAAAAATAAAAGCAAATCCTTCAAAGCAGTTTGACTTACATTTTTTTGTAGAGCCCACGTCCGTAAATCATTTTTTAAATTTATATTTTTAATATATTCATATTCTTGCTCTTGATCCGAGGTGTTTGAACTTGAACTGCTGAGAGGAAGAAAATATATGTTTGCTGTTTGCGCTTGATATACGTTATCGAGGTCTGAGGTATTGTGAATGTAACTTCTATTAACATCAGAACAGGAGCCTGGAATCTCATCAGAACTGTTACATGAAATCACATTAGAACTGCTTTCAGGAATAACACAATTATAATTATAACCTAATATATAAAATATATATATGTATATATATATATATATATATATATATATATATACATACATATATGCACAAAACTGCAACGTTTATATATATATATATATATATATAAACGTTGCAGTTTTGTGATAATCTAAGCAGAAATTTATATAATCTTAAAGATTTTCGCTTGACTCGGCCGGTCCTTTTTTAACTTTCCATGGTGGCATGGTCGACACAAATAATATTTTCGTAAAAGCTCACTGCTCTCAGCGTCACATAGTGCAAACAACGTAAAATATTATTATTCAGGTAATATAACCTATTAGATGTATTTACTTAAGTGATTTTAATTCATTAACTCAACTTAAAGTGATATTTAAAAGATATAAAGTTTGCAAGTAATGTTTGCCGTTATATAAAAGTATTTCTAAAAACCACTGTATTACCTGAAGTTGACCGATTAACCCCATTATGTAACCTGCAATAATTTAAAGGTGGATTCCGACTTCTGAAGCATTTAGCTCTATGGGGTTTATAATTAACACTTTTAATACACTAATAGCATTCTTGTTACCTCTTAGAGCGCCAAAGAACTTGTTAGGTGGTACAAGGTCTTTAACTAACTGTAACTAACTCTTTTTAGAACATAAAGTGTTCGTAAATAACTGACAAAATCTTTTGGTGTTTTACTCTTCCTTAAGCTATAAGAGTAACCCTTAAAGTTTTACAAGGCATTTAACTAACTCTGTTTAATAACATCAGTCGTCAGTAAGCGTTAGCAGACACTTTACAAGTTCTTTTAGTGTTATATACTTCTTAAAGCTATAATAGTTAGTTATATAACGATTTCGACTAACTCCATGCTATCGTCGTAAGTTATAAAGTTTTCTTTAATTTATTTTATTCCTCTTGAAGGTTTAATTATTTATTTTTAACACCACAGTAGAGTTCACTGCTATTATCGGAGCTTTTCTAAACCATTTATAGAACAATAAGCATTAAAAAAAGGTTGTCCTTAGAGCCAAAACGTTTGTTGGGCGGTTCTCGTGTCGCCATGTTTGAGTTCCCGGTCCCGGGTTTAATTCCTGGTCGGGTCAATTAAGAATTCCGAACTCCGCTGCACGCAGCAGTGCGAATAGGCGCGTTTTATAGGTGTTTTGCCTATATTGAAAAAAACAAGTGAAATAAAAAATATGTGCTATTTGCATTCACTAAATGATGAAAAGTTTTTTCTATTGGTAAAAAAACTTGAGAGGTGTCAAGGGACACCCGGATGGAACGAAGTTCTTTTCGATTAATTAGTGAAGGAATTGTAATAAAATTTTATTTTTTTTAACTTATAATAATATATTTTTTATTATTAACAAATATAATGTTATATAAACTTAATCAGTAGGCTCAATTTTCGTAATAATTGGCTTGTGGTAACTGAAGTAGGAAACATATGTTTGGGATTCTATTTTACTTCGTAAACACAACAGCGTATAGGTTAGAACACGCACGGCTTGCTAAATACATACGTTCTGATATTGTAATATTAAAATATGATTTGAGGGGCTTTGTTCCAAATTACAAGTAGATAATAAAAATAAAGTTAACAAAAAAAGTGTAAGTATTTACACACCTTTAACTGTGTTCTTAATAATATACAACTAAAAAATAAAAAAATTATGATGAACAAAAAATCAACTAGTGGTAGGGATTTGATCTCAGGATCCGCGGCGCTCATACGGGTGAGTCCGATGCGCGAACCACTACGCCAACCAGGCGACAAGTTGAGCGACGAAATAATGATTTACGTTTGCCGCACAAGCTTACTAGCAAAAAGTGTCGTGACAACTTTTCGTAAGAATTTTTTCCGTCTAGCCCTTTCACAACGCGCGATAAGGAACTTCGTTCCATAAATTAAGTAATTTATAAATGTATTATCTGACTTACAGCTCTTTTAAAATGTTGACAGAGCTAGCTATCTTTGAACTTTTTTTCTATCGAGTGTAGTATTACCAATCATGTTTCTGTCTTTAAGAGTCATTAGATAATATGTTCAACTATATTAAATATGAATTTTAGAACTGTATGTTTTATATTGGTGGGCGGTACAATCAATCGAAATTGTTAAAAACGGGAAAAGAGCGCCTTAATGAGTTATTTCAGTGGGCCGCTACAAACGCGGCTCTAAACTAAACATGCAGTAATGAGTTTTTATTTGGCAGTAAGTACACTATATGTATGTAAATCAGCCGAGCGTGCCGGTAGCGGATTGGCCGTCAGTCGGTTATTGTTAATTGGAATCGCACACGCCGTGGGCGGAGCATGGGAACCGAGAAAGTACTGTACAAGTATTCAACTTAGGAGATTTTCACGCCACACGCGGTTGAGAGTCACGAGCGGCTAGCGGATTGACGAGCAGAGAAATATAGACAAACACAAAGCTAACCGCATCTGCGGTCTAGTGGCTAAGCCACCTGTCTTAGACCCAGAGGTCCCGGTTTCGATTCTTAGCGGGGGGTACATCTTTGTGTTACTAGGTTTGGTTGGTGGTAGGGCTTGATTATTCCGCCTGGCTAGCTACCACCATCTTATCCAAAGTCTGGCGCCATGACATCAATGTTAATACCATTGTTGTGTTCCGACAGTTTAGAGATAAGATAGCCAGTTCCTTAGTGGACGAGGATTCCGGGTGAAGCGCTCTTCCACCTCCGGCCTTATCGTCACTTGCCATAATGTGAGATGATTATGAACACATATAAATAGCTAAAATATTTGACAAAGGTTACGATCGTATCAATCGCAAAGCTTTGTTTACTTACTTTGTTTGTTTACTTTGTTGACAATCGTTCGACAAATAATTGAAAATCAATTATTTTAAAGAAACATTCTTAATATAATATTAAACTTAAATAATAAAATTAACTATTTGATTGATACTAATTATTAGTATCAATCAAATAGTTAATTAATATCATTGTTGATTATGAAATTATTAAATACTATTTTCAAACGTTATTTAATGGACTAATAGAATATTGTAATTTTAAAATGTAGGTAGGTATTTGCATTGTAATTTTATTTTTAATTTAAAAATCCTGTACTAACATATTCATAAGTAAAATTGTTACTAACAAAAATGGATCTTTGTTATCTGATATAAATAAATTATTATTATTATTTGTTGGTCTAGTCTAGTGCGTACCTACCCCTTTGAGAAACGGAGGGGATGAAAATTGGGTACAAAAAAGTTGGTGTCTACGTCTAACACCAACTTTTGGAACACTGTGCATGAAAATGTGCTTATGCTCTAAACACCCTTAATTTTTACCCTATTTTTTATATTTAAACCCTATATGCAAAAATGACAAAAAATTCGACCTTCCATACTATTGTCGTAGACTAGACTTTAAACTATCGCGTTGCATTGCATTAAAACTGTTTTAACGGGACTAAACGCTCCACGCACAAGTTCGCTTGTGACCAAGGCCGCAGCATCGCGGCCGAAACGTCAAGCAGTAAGTAGATATGTACTTACTTACGGAATTAATCGTGTTTAGTCCCGTTAAAACAGTTTTATTGTCGTAGACAGTTCTGTATGGGAGGTCGATATTTTTTTGTCATTTTTGAACATAGGTTTCTTGGGGAAAGTTGTTCAGTTTCATGGGTGGAACTCACCCTTAATTTAATTAAAACGAATAAAAATTAGGGGTGTATATGATTTGAAGAATCCAATCCGAAGATGCAAAGCGTGCTTAACAAAGAATCCAACACTAAAGTACTACGAGTATATTATCTCGTACTGTACACAACATACATCAGCTCCGCTCCGTTTCTTCACGGGGTACGCAGAGACCAGCACAGCTTTGCGATTGCTACGAGGTCCTAACCTTTGTGAAATATTTTGGCTATTTATATGTAGAATTTTTTGTTAGCATTTGTAATTGACTGTAGTTTTGTTTATAAAAAAACTTATAGCAACTTATATTCCAAAAATAAAAATAGACGCTATTACCACATTAATATTAATCTTTTTAATAATAGCAGCTAAAGTTCCCTACAGAGTATTAGTATACTTGGATTCTTCTCGGGAGCTCCATTTTGGGGTTAAAACTAGTGTTTTAACCCCAAAATGGAGCTCCCGCCTAATCCTCTACAACTCGTAACTAAGACCAAGCCAGCGAGTTAAACGTTAATTGCCGCGCACACCGACTAAGTGGCGAACGAGAAAAGTAATTGTTTTACATTGTGTGCGTAACAAAGGTTCTTTAAAGCGATTGCTCAGCTAGTTAGCGGGTGGGGCCGATTGGTCCTTTTTTAATTTGGAGAATTTCAGCCGGTACACGCACCCACTTGAGGGTTACGAGTGGTGTGGTACGCTTAGAATACAAAGAGAAACACAAATTAATTTTGTAGACGGTGTATAACTTTTCCTTGCTTCCTTCATAGACCACGCGTGTACTAGAACACAGAAAATCTACTACTTATTCCTACGAAAACTCAGAGGACTTTTGAACCTGTCACTTAACATACAATCAGCATTGTCTCTATCCTCATTGTATGTAAGCTTACATACGTAAAAAAGGATTTCATTAAAATATTAAATGAATTGCTTTGTTATTTATTTCGCCGTAAGATTGTATTTTGCATTAATTACGAATTAAGTAAGTTCTTTTTTTTGCCTGGAAAATGGAAAAACATAGTTCAGGCGGTTGTTTACTTTCTTTTTATTTAGTTTGTTTAGTATTCTGTAATACATTGATAAATAAGTTATTTCAGTAAATATTATTATAAAAAAGTAACCCTATTTTACCAGAAGTGTTTTGTTTTACATCAAAACAAAACACGACCTTTCGCATCGTCAGCACATTAAAGTAATAAGGATAACGCAGAGATAGCTCCCAACCGTGTAAAGTGGTTTGTGCTTCAAAATGTCGTATGACAAATGTTGCCCGTCGCCTTGACCGGTCACCGTTGAGTCAGCGGCGACCACGCGGCGCCCGCGTCGCTTCACAAGGGCACTCCGATCTAGGACGAGAGTCGAGATGAATGAAGAAAGCTGGCGCAACTGGCTGGCGTCTGTACGCCAGCAGGTCATCTATTTTTTTTTATACAAAGCCCGGCAAATGACCCTACTACACCTGATGTTAAGTGGAAATGAAGTCCAGGCGCGAGGACTACTGGTGCAGCGTAAGAGACGTAGCATCAGTCACCCTCACTCTGCCGGCCCACAAAGTGCCTCTTCACGCCTCGTTTGAAGGACCCTATATAGGTAGGAGGGAATACGTGTGCTAGTAGACTATTCCATCTTTTGGAAGTGCGACAAAGAAACGAGTCACCAAATTTCTTTGTGCGTGTATTAGAGACTGTAAATTGGTGACTCCGGAGAGCAGCACGCGTACTCCTATGGAGAAAGGGAGAAGGAGGGATGAGGTCAAAGAGTTCTTACCTAACACAAAATGTAGAATTTCATACATTTTTAACATTACTATTACCACCCCCTCTCTTCCCTTGGGTGTCGTAAAAGGCGACTAACGGATTAAAGACTGCACATACATCCAACAGCATAGAGCGGCGATGGGCTCACCACCGGTCACGCTGAGCACATGTGCAATCGCTATTTGGTGAAAAGTGAGTTACTATGATAGAGGACTGCTTTTGTTGTCCTCATTGCCTAGTCTCTGACTAACTCTTCGGGGATAATTGTGATTATTTATATGTATGTATGTATATATGTATGTATGTACATTTTGAATTTTATACTCAATGTCGGTTGGAGAAATTTGACAGTTCTAAATAGGTTGATCTGCTGGAGTGTGTAAGTACTAAGTATTTTAGTGGGTAGGCCACCTCTTTTCCCTTCAAGCTTTCCTACCTGAGCGGGGCAGGGGAGAAAAGTCCCACTACGATTCTCCAAGCGTGCATACTTGGCCCAGGACTATCCAGAATTATGTGGAACTCTCCTTAGCAACCCAGCGTTTTTTCGAAAAACTCGACGGAGGAAGGTGACGCATATCCACTACAAACTTCAAAACTGTTACGGGTATGATTTGGGTCCAATTATGACCCCTAGTAGTAGCTGTAAAAGTCAAAGGAAACGAACAGCTGTTTCAAGAAAAGGACACACAAGCGTAATCCAAACACACCTAATTTAATCGAGTTTCTAACCGCCTGGCTACACCAGTCTTCACCGGTATTAAATTATAAGCGTTCGCCTTGAGAATCACGATAAGCTAAGTCTTGATTTAAACAAAGCCAGTTTCTCTTTGTAGGTAGCGGTACGGTAACCCGATCCCAGAGATCTACAGGGAATTTGACTCATATCATATTTACAAACGTGGCACGTACCTTGATCATGACTAGCTCTCATATAGATTGCTTGTCGCTGTGTAATGTTCAACCGATGTTGGAATTAAACATCGACTGCACTAAATAACAGGAATGACGATTGAGTTGTATGTTTCAATTCGGATTAGACTTGGAGAGAATAGAGGCTGATAGTGGAAGCATTAGAATTTGCACGGTGGTGGGATTAAGACCAGAAATGTGCCAGTATGGTGGGTTACTTTGATTTCATTTTTCTAATGCTCTTAGACATGTGGGAAGCCTGCAGTGACATATTTATAGCCCGACATTAAAAAAAGTGTTCTGATATTGCACAAATCACCATCACCACCAACTACACATCACCAACCCGCATTTTACAAGCATTGTGATTGAGAGCGGTTTCGCACTACGTCCGATCCGAGTCCGATCGGAACCCGTGAAAATATGAATCTAGAAAACTCGGATCGACTTCGAATAGTGCTTACGCACTACGTCCGATCCGAGTCCGATCGGAACCCGTGAAAATATGAATCTAGAAAACTCGGATCGACTTCGAATAGTGCTTACGCACTAGTCCGATCACTGATACAACCCCAAACGATTCAGGGGCCATTTTCTGAAATACTTACGTCATTTATTTTAATACTATGGCTACTTAGGTCTGTCAAATATCTCTCCGGAATGGAGGTTCACGGATGACGGAAAGAAATCGGATGACGGAAGTCTGATCTAGTGCGTAAACTACCATAGAAACAGTGCTACGACTACTTAGGATCGTATTTTTCAGGTTCTGGGGGGTTACTCTCGAACGCAAACTCAATCTTAATACAATTCCAATGCGATTAATATGTATCGATATTGGGATAATTAAAGATAATTCCGGAACGAAATCTCGATAATAATTTGTTCAATCAATTTCCATGCAATTTAATTCCAATGTGGCGCTATTGTCGCTTACAGAAGTGCCATTTGACATTTTTTAGATTTGTGATTGGAAATTGATTAATACAATTCTGTTTCAAGAGTAGCCTACCTGATCGGATTCGGATCGGAGGTAGTGCGAAACCGCTCTAAGCCAGCCCATCAAAAGCAGCTCTGACTTTATTTCAATGATGGAGGCCTTCTGCAGTTGGACAGTATACAGGCTGTACATACGATGTTGCAAAAAGAGATCTATGGAGTTTGCAATTTAAAAGGAGGCTCAAATTAAATAGTTCTCAACCAGATCCAATTCATCATTCCCATTCATTTTGTCGTGCACGCTTGACCGGCCGGTAATTTCGCGGCGTGGTTGTGCAACGCTTTCAGGCGCCCGCGGCTGACGTTATACAATAATCTTATCGATTCAATTTCACGAGCCGCAGAAAAAAACTGTAGCCGCTATCGCTACCGAAATTCGAGGTTCATTAATACAGAGTAAGCAGAGGCAGTACGCTTGGTACCAATATTTATATTTGGTTAAGAAGGAGGTCGCAAAGCATTGGAGACTTAATTTATCGGTTTTTTTAAAACGTTGTATCGTTTAGAAAATATTTACGTAATGAGTTTCAAATTAAGTTTGGAAAGTTTTCGTCCTAGAAAAAATTACGATTTGAAATAACATTGGTATTGGTACTATTGTAATTTTTACTAGGACTTGTGACGTATAAAAACTGTTTTTATTTGTCATATTCTATAACTGAATCACAGGAATTTTGCATTTTTGACTTTTGCTTGTATCTTTCCAAAGACATTTAAACTATTTGTATCTTTCACAATGAACAGCAACGTAAAATTGTGTGCTCTTTTTTCGCGTGGTTTGAATCTTTATCCAATGTCAAGGTTAGCGAGATATTGTTAAAGATTATCTAATCTATCTAAAAAGCTGTTCTTTTGTTTAGATTGTTTTTCTTTTATAAATTACGCATCACCTCGTCAGTAAATATGATTAAGTTGCCGCTTACTCTGTGGCCGTAGTTTTAATAAAGCCCGCTGTCAGTGGGTGAAAGTTTACAGATTTATACCGCGATGGCTCGGTGCTCATCCTTATGTAAGTTCCGAGGTTCGGGGTTAATGGAATATATTTACATAAATTACAAATAGAGGCGTAGGACGCTACCGGTGCCGGCCCTCTCTTTCGGCTACCGAAAAGCTCGGCTTGTTTTCTTTTTTATTTTTTATTATGAATGCTTAATATATTTTTGAATAAGGAAACGTTGATTCTGTTTGTGGCTAACTGTTTTGTTTTGTTCAGTTACGAATTGACGTTTCATTGATGTTTATGCTTTGATAAATTGATGTTTAATAATACGAGTCTCGGAATAAGGAGTTCAACTTGAATGTAATTGATTTGTGAGCTCTTTTTGGAATGAAGCAGCGATTTTGTGCGTTCATCCGTACAAAAAGTTTCATTTATTCTTATCCGCTGATAATAATTATAATTCTTCGTATAAATTCTACAATATAATGATATGTGCGTACCGTTAACGTTTTTTTAACCAAAACCAAAATATTAAGCGGGTCGTTAGCCAAGCGCACCGCATTGTTCTCGATTCGAAAAAGAAATATTTCGTTTTCTCGGCGTGTCTTCGTTAAGAGGGTTTACACATTTCGATATGGCATACAAACATTCAAATTCAAAATTAACAGTCTACGCTAAAGGAAAATATCGACATGAATTTATGAGATTTAAAGTCAATTAAAAAAAGTAAATATACCTACCTATATACTTTTTTATGGTTTCTGCTACTATTTAGATCACTGTATTTTTTTTAATTTAAGACAATGCAATTTTGTACAGATTCGGACATAATGCCTTAGGCATTTTCTACATAGGGTGGTGCAGAGACAAGCAAGAGACAACAATTTTATTTTCCTTTGGAGGTTTGTATCATTTTT
The DNA here is from genome assembly GCA_963921215.1 of Scoparia ambigualis. Classification (NCBI taxonomy): domain Eukaryota; kingdom Metazoa; phylum Arthropoda; class Insecta; order Lepidoptera; family Crambidae; genus Scoparia; species Scoparia ambigualis. The sequence goes on from OY992522.1 coordinate 4,218,922, forward strand.
AACTTTGATGTTTGGATGGGATACCGAAATGTGTAACCGCTCTTAAACAAAAGCTCGCGGTCTTTAGGTAGGCTACTGCATACTCATTTGTGGTTTGCGGCTAGGATAAAAGGATTGAATTTGCCCAGGCAGAAATAATACGATACTTTTAATAGAATAATAATGAAGAACTAACTAACTAATGAATAAAAAAATGGTTTCAATGGATTCGTTTCTTTTTTAATCTCTTATCTGTAAAACATGTAGGTACTGTGCTCTAATTCATAACTATACATAAATCAAATTATAAAAAAACCTTTTAAGTACCTATAGAGATAGAGATATTGACGGTTGAAAGGCTAATTGGTCTAAGCGAGATTTTTTGCGATATTGAGTTAAATACATATTCGGAATCAGCAATTTTCGACGGATCGGAAACGACGGAGATCGTTTGAGTCAGGTTTCGAAATTTTTTGACTACTTTTTTGGCGCTTAGCACCCAGAGCAAAATATGCCTCATTTCTAAGCTCATTGATTTACACGACACAAAATTAGACAAATTTGAGGACTCGATGACGTAAGCTATTTTGGTTTTTTGAACTTTCATAACATGTGTCGATTAAGACTTTTGGCTTTTTCGCCGTGTTTGTGGTTTTGTCGTTTGGTCTATTTTGCATTAAACCAACACAATAAGCTTTGTCGTTTGGCCCATTTCGCATTCAACTAAATTAGAAAACTGTGTCGCTCACAATATCTTATGGACATTGGATGTTACTGAATAATGATGGTCTAAGCATCAATATCTACTATAATCTAGTAAGGGTTCATTTTGTATCATCTTAATGGGCATCTGCATCAATCTACTTCACTCTGGAGCAACATTGGGGAATGGGAATATTCAACTGTTAGTTAATTCGCTGGCGCTTAATTCATTTTCTCTCGTATTATTTTATTCTAAGTCGATGCTTAAGCCAGTTTACTTTCAGCTATTTTACTAACGGTAGGCACTTGAACCAATTTGCCTTTCTCAAAAAATTACAAAATTTGGTGCATTTTGGGTTAACCGACATAAATTTTCTAAAATACTTAATACACAATTACCAACAGTAGTAGCTTAAAAAACTTCCTTACTTATTTTATGATACACTGTATTAAATAAATCAAAGTCTATTAGATAGGTGTCTATTTATTAGATTTTTTTTCTTAAAACAAAAACTTTAATCCGTCCTCTTGCAAGTTTTACAAAATGTCGCTTGGATCGTATTTTTTGTGCTTTTTGCGATATTTATTTATTTTTGTCTTTTACATAGTTTTACGTAAATAGAGTATTTTAGCGTACTTTATTGGTGTCGTAGATTATAAAGTACGCCTACATGAAAAAGAGAACAATACTCTATTTTAGAGTACGGGTGGCAACCCTACCTGTCACCCATACAGTCAGGCAAAGACTACAGCATCCCATTAGCTACAATCCTGACACACTTCTTAGTAATGATGATGATAACTTACTGGTTATGTGTAATTTACCATACATAAATATTATGTAAATACATTATCTACATGTTTTTGTCACGACCTCTTCAACATCGGGACATCGTGGTACATAAAGTTCCTATTGACGTTTATCACTGTGCATTACGATGGAAGATTTAGCAAGCATTTGTTGTGGAAAGTATTAGGTAAGTTTTAGTTAGACATACTTCAACTGCCTCTGTGGTTTAGTGGTTTTTTTTAATCTCGCTGCTCTCGCTTTGTGGCAGGTTTTTGTTTTCTTTTATGTTTTCTTTTGACGTGACAACGTCTTATAAATTGGTTTGCCGGGTGACACTTCAAGAAACTGCGTTACGCTCCGCTCACGTTATGCGCTCACAATGAGAGCGAGTGAGAGGCACGCGTCCCTTCCACTCGGGCATGGTTAGCCCGCCTAAGAGCGAGAGAGACAGACATAAAAAGTGAAAGGCACGCGTCCCTTCCATATTATTTCATCCTTCTTCCTACTATACGAATGAATATTCACATTAAAATTATTTTACCACTCCACTCCACTTCTTTCACACTTTCTCCACTTCCACTCGGGCATGGTTAGCCCGCCTAAGAGCGAGAGAGACATCGTTGTCACGTAAAACTTTCGCCCGTATACCGACTTTACAGGCAACCAATTTTTTTTTCTATTAGGGTTAAATAACCTTGAGCTATAAGAGCACTCTTTAGAATATCTTTTATTTATTTTCTTTTATCTTTTTATTCTTTATTACAGTACAGTTCTTAACCTCTATTACATTTTTCTTTCCTCTTTAATTTTCTTCTAGTGTAGTGGTAAGGTTAGGCCACATGTCTCTGAGGTCCCGGATTCTATTCCCCGCGGAAGGTACCTTTTCAGTACACGTTCGGTTGGTGGTAGCGCTTATTGGCTAGCCCACTTGGCTAGCTAACACCATTGTACCTAAATACATACATATACTCTCGACTTCGCGCAGGGTTAATCAAAGACAGGCAATTAGGACAGCAAAAGCATGTGCTCGCGTTTTGGGTGGTGAGTCCATCGCCGCTCTATGCTCTTGGATGTATGTGCAGTCTTCAGTCCGTTAGTCGCCTTTTACGACATCCGAGGGAAGCGAAAGGTTGGTTACCTATTCCGTGGTTGGTGGTATTCTGTTAATAAGCCGCCACCATAAAGCACTGTTTTTTTTTTTAAATATCTTAAAAGCATTCTGCCTCTGACCACTACAAGTGGCCATCTTACGGCTGCAAATAAAGGACCAAATCGTCAAACCTATACGTAGAAGACCTTCTTACATGATTCAGGCATCAGCTCGTCACACCAAAATATATCGTACGTTATACAACGAAAATAAATCTACTTCCGTTTCAGACGAGCTTTTCGTATTTTCATGAATATGGAGTCGCTAGAAAACACATCATCAGCTTTAGTGAAATCATCAGACTTTACGATAATTAAATGTGTAACTGTGGAATGAGCTGCCATCCGAGGTTTTCTATTAAACTACGACATGGACTCTTTCAAAAGGGGTGTAAAGAGGTTTTTCAGAGGTGGGCAACGCAAAAGCAACACCTCTGATGTTGCTGATGTCCATGGGCGGCGGGACCGCTTACCATCAGGCAGCCCGCCTGCTCGTTTGCAGGCTTACATTATTAAAAAACACAAAAAATTGTTATTTTAATTATCATCCACCATCATGTGTTTTTCTCCAAAAGTATGATTTATATTACGATATTACGTAGGTTTTAAAAATGTTAAAAAAAATTGCATCCTTTTGCTGGGCACAGGCCTTCCCACATGGACATGCACATGGTGAGATTGGGTCATAACCCACCCCACTGGGTCATAACCCACCCCACTGGCCGTATACGGATTAGTTTTATTTAATAACTAAACGCAATTCCACCTCGTCAATTCGGTTAGAACACCATTGACGAGATCTTGGCGAAAAAACGCTCCTTATAAAGCATCAGGGACCATCCTAAAATGAACGTAAACCAAATGTCTCGTCAATCTATAATAACCCTAATTTCAATTCATACAAGTACAATACTCGCGATGCCTATTTCGCGTATACATACGTAGTGTAGCGACAAGCCTTTGATTACATAGCAATCACATTACACAGAATAAATAATAGTCTACTATCAAAACGTTTTCAAAACCAGTAGCCGACGGCCATTACAAATTTATATTTAATAAATAATGCAGGGGTAAAGAACATTTATTTAATTTCACACATGAACTAAACTTCATGCTCTTAACGAAGGAACCCCCGTCGCCTCATGAATTTTAAATACTATTTTAATTGAAGCACACGGAATTAACATTGAGTGGGGCAAAAACTATCCGGTGGCTGTAACAGGATTCGACCAATTTTTTTTCCTGTATCAACCGTTTGGAATAGATAGAGAGATAGATACCATACCACGGTGCGGCGTTAATTAATAGTTAATTGAAAGAAACGCTTCTGGATCGTGTGACTTCGTAATAAAGTTATACCTACTACTTATATTAAATATTAAGCCGATATAGCATAAATAACGTTTAGGTTTATGTTTAGGTGTTTTTTAATAAATCTTGTACCTATAGAGGAATAAAGTAACAAAAAGTTATTATCTACATTGTCACTTAAATATAAGGTGACTGCTAGAAAGTGCAAGAAACTTCAAGGGCAGGTCAGGCCAAGTGTTTTAAACATGACAAAAATGACAAAAAAGAAATTCGTGCTTTTTTCATTTTTAATTAGGTACTTAAATAAATAATTTTGAAAATTTTAATTAGATAGTCATTGAGTATCTAACTTATTTTAAAGCATAACTTACTTATTTTTAAACATAAGAAAAATAAAATAAAAAACATTTAAAAATAACGATTATTTACAACGCCCGGGCAACGGCCGGCCGGGCGGCCGACCGTCTATTGACCCATCCGCATCAGCTGCGCGTGATATCGCCCACGAATTCCTTTTTTGTCATTTTCGTCATGTTTAAAACACTCGACCTGACCAGCCCTTAAAGGTTCTTGTGGTTTCTAGCAGTCACCTTATATATCTATATTAAAGGCGCGCCACATTTAAGCTGAGAAGTAAAATTTCTTTAATTTTTCATCCTTCATCATCATCATCAAACCAAGACCAAGATGGTCCGACGATCTGGTAAAGGTTGCAGGTAGCTGCTGGATGCGAGCAGCACAAGAGACTTCCTTCGGCTGATGATGATGATAAGGGTAAATATTGTAGAGATATCTGAGTTTTAACGCCTGACATAATAAGGAAAAAAACTTAACATTTTGATGTGCCTTACAGTACCTACCTATATGGAAGAATTCGAAATAATTAAAGGAGAATGCCCATTTTGTATGGGCACTTGGATCCCTTTAAAAAATTGTTGTGCCCTGATGATTGTTGTTACTCGTATATAATGTAGAAAAAAAACACGTTATATTCATAATTAGAAAACATTTTTAATTTAATCACCCAGGTTCACGGGATATAATTTTTTTTCTGTTGTGGAAATCGAGGTTAAAATTAATTAAAAGATGAGCGTTAACTGAGAATGATTTTTGTTTAAATTTTGTAGATGAATTTTTTTAAATGGCTGAACTATGACGGTCTTTTTAAGCTGGTGTGGACGAAGGCGCGGGCGGGCCGCTAGTAATAATAAATAAGTATTCATTTGAAAGTACTCGTACATTAATTCATCATCATCATCAGCCCGTATCAGTCCACTGCTGGACATAGGCCTCTCCCAGTGCATGCCACTGAGCCCGAATTGTGATCACCATAGTGATTTAGGATTGTGTATTGATTAGGAAGGAAGTCTATCTCTAATTTTAAACTCAATTTCTACAACAGAAAAATAATATATCTCGTGAACTTGGGTGAATAAATTAAAAATGTTTTCTAATTATGAATATAACATGTTTTTACTACAACATAGAACAACAATCATCACGGCACAACATTTTTTTAAAAAGGGACCTGTTTTTGGGCAATCTCCATCACCCGTCTGGACTCGGCATTGTGAAAGAATGCATATCAAAGATGAGCTCATCTCTTCCTCCTCCTCCTCTCCATATTCCTACTCCTTCCTCAAGGCCGGCAACGCATCTGCGACTCCTCTAGTTGTACCGCCGCCTGGGCACCCCAGGCGGCGGTGATTACTTCTCATCAGATGACTGATCTGATGAGAAGTAATCACTAATCTCATTTTAAGAATTTCATAAGTATTTTTCTGCTCAGTGCCAGCATCAGGATTTCTCAAATAAATAAATAAATAATAATAATCTTGGTGGTCGTAGTGTAGATCCTTGTCCAGCAGTGTTCACTTCTGGACATGGACTGGTCTTTTGACTGATCATGATAATGACAGGGATATTGGGCCAACGACTGAACACGCCTGCCTTTCTTAATACTTACTTATTTCGCAAATATTTGAATAAGTCTATATTTTTTTAAATAATCTCCCGACAATATTAAGTTGATTAAACTGGCACCTTTGTGCAGGAAAATAAATATTATTTAAAATAATGATCGGTGAGGTGACGGTAATGCGATTCGATGCGGTCTCGTTTCGCGGCGGTCGAGGGGGTGGCAAACCAGTTTTAATATTTTTTTATTTACTTTAACCATTTGCATTGCATCAGTGATTATGTTACATGCAACAGTGCCAAAATATTGTGTACTCTATGACAACGCGAACAGGGTAGACGAGTAGAGCTATGCTTAGCTAGAGAATTGCAAACAAAGCAAACATTGCAGTAATATAAATTATTAGTAATTTCTAAGGACATCTCTTTAGATACAAATATTACTCTGACAGTTCTTTTTCTCATACATTACATATAGTACATTACATTTCGTTATCTACGATGGAGCATCTATGCGACGACCAGCCCACGTTTAATTTAAAATTTCGCATGACCATCAATAGATTTGCGGGATGCAACTTTTAACAATAAAATCACGGCCAGTACAGAGGGTCTACATTAGTTTCATATCCAGAAAATTGTTAAGGTGTACAATAAAGTATGTTCTTTAACTTATCTTACGTCAAAAGGTTATGTACCCCTGCCCGAATGATATATTACTAAAACCCGGTATGTCATCACGGTTCTCGGAAACGGCGAATGATCGCAACTCGATACCTCCGTTTGCGAGATGAGATGCCGAAAGTCGGGTATGTCAATGCCTGCGTTGCACATTCCATAATCTAGTTGCATTCGCGATATCAATATAACTGATTGTTGTTAGAAAACAAAACAATGTTTAGTGAAGGTTCATGTTTGTTTCGCGAAAATGACGTTCAGCAATTGTTTTGGCTGATCATTAAATTTCAATAAACTGCCTATGTGGTCACTAGACCACATAGGCAGTTTATTGAAACTTTTTTTCTATAACTAATAAGTTCTAGAAAAAAGAGAAAAAATATTAGTTCAGACAATTCACAACGCAAAGAAGTACAATTCCAGTAACCCAGCAAACGTGCGAGCTGTAATCCATCTAGCTCCTGATTCGACGACTAGCCTTAATAAAGAAGCCCGTTGTCTTGAAACGTGAAATTTTAACAGCCCCTTAGAATTCCGCTCGCGACAATCCAGATAGTCGCAGAGGGCAGCGTAACGGACATCCTTTAGACCTCGTTGAACTCTTTCGAGCGTTGTTTACAAAAAAAGCGGACGTCTCGACGGATACGCCACTGTGAACTCTAATCCGTGGACGTAAGGTTGAGCGGGAGATGACGAAGATGTGTGCTTTTCTGGCGGAAGCGGCGCGGCCTAGCGTTGGGCGGTGGTGCAAGCTATGAGTTATTTTGCAAATGTTTATAGCATGTTTGTGTTCCGACAATAGAGATAAGATAGCCAGTTCCTCAGTAGTTGAGGATTCCGGGTAAAGCGCGCTTTTACCTTCGGCCTTATCGTCACTTACCATCAGGTGAGATGAAGGCCAAGCGCTTTACGTAACAGAAATTTAAAAAAATATGTATTTCTTTGCACGCACACACACACAGCACACATGTATTTCTGAGCACATGTGCACATTGTAATTTGGTGAAACATGGATTATGGCAGTGCACTGCTTCTGCGGTCCTTATTACCCAGTCTCTGACTAGCGTTGCCAGGCGTCCGGTTAAAGCCGGACATAGTTGGGCTGTTTCATTGCGTGTCCGGCCAAAATAAACGGTGTCCGGCTTGTCCGACTTTTATTAGGCTTATTACATTTCGCAAACGAGCGAGCGCCGAGCGTGGCCGAGCGCAGGCGAGTCGACTGTGTCGGTCGCTCCTGCTCCCGAAAATGTAGGGTGTCTGGCCTTTTTACCCAAATGTCCTGCCAAACTGGCTGATCTGTCCGGCTATTAGGTTTGGAGATCTGGCAACCCTATCTCTGACTAACCCTGTAAGGTTAATAGTCGTAAACCTATGTATGCACACACGGCGTCAGATCAACCTACCCTAAACTGTCAAATTTCTCAAATGAATATTGATCCTTAGAACTGATTGTAGAAATTTGACAGTTTTGGGTAGGTTGATCTGACGCCATGTGTACTTCTCTGTATGCTTTCCATCTATGTTTGCAATTAAAGTAGTAGTAATTAATAATAATAATAAAGTAATAATAATCGCTCACTCACTCCGGAACCAGGAGGTCTGGGTTTATCTTCCAGGCCTGGCAATATGTATTTCAAACTTTTGATGCATAGCCTGGGTTTGTTTGTAATCACACACATTTGGCAACTCGTGAGTGCTGTCTCTGGTGTACGAGTAGCAAACATAGACTACGGTAACCACTTACCATAGCGGGCCGTATGCCTGATTGCCAAAAAATACAAAAAAATAAGCTAACACCTATCATTTTTAAACGACAACAATTAACTGTAGTGCTGACTTTATTAAAAGGATTTTCCCTTTGCCTAGCACAGCAGTGTGCCAGTGCACAGGCTTTCAACTCAACTTTACTAAAGCACCCACAATCGCTGAGCGCTTATGCCCCGCGGCTGCGTGTTAGTGGAGCGTCGCACGCGCCGACCGGGAAGTGACGTCACGCCGCGCCTGTCCGCCATCGCGGCCGCGTGTTCTATTTATCCGGCTTTTTCCGGTTACGGGTCAGCGGCCATTACCTTTTTCTGATACAGCCTCTTGGGCTATCCGGCCGCATACCGATGTTGGCGATATTGTTGCCAATATTCTAGACTAGACCACCATTTCCTTCGGACATAATTGTTGTAGTATTTTCACCCATTCGATTTCTAAGCAGCGGCGTAGCTTGCTTTGAACAGGCCCTATACTATATCAAAATTTATAGGAGGGAGTGGAGGGGGGATACTACTGCCATGTAAGAGGTATTGCATATTTTTGAAAAAATAAGAGTTTTAGTTAATAATAATAATAATAAGAGTTTTAATTTTGGAAAGTGTTTCCCATTCAACTAGGGTTATCATACGTCCGGATTAGTCCGGACATGTCCGGACTTTTAGACTCTAGTCCGGACTTTGTCCGGCTATTTAATTTGTCCGGATTTTGGAATATGAATAACAAAACTACATTTTAAGTAATATCAAATAAGTCTTTAATCTTTATTAACTTCTTTCTCATTTATCTAAAAACAAAATATAAAAAGTGAGTAATGTTTCCATTGCGTGACTAAAAAGTCCGGACTTTTATCAAAATGTCAGGCTTTTTGTCAGGACTTTTCAAATTCCTAAATGGTAACCCTACATTCAACCCAACCTAAGTATGTTTTCGGCACTAACGTTATCTCAGTCGACACATGTCCTATGACTATTTAATACATAGCCTAGCTAGCTAATTAATGATGGAAATCTTTTTTCATCATTGTCCTAACATACATTTATTATCCCCTACTATTCTCAAAGGGTTAGTCGGAGATCAGGCAATAGGGACCGCTAAAGCAGTGCCCTGCTGCCTAAGGGTGGATTCGACCAAACTGGAATAAGGTCTTATACCTAGATTAAGCGCCGAATTTGTATAGACTAATCTCGGAGTAAGTCTTATTCCAGTTTGGTCGAATCCACCCTAAACCACAATTTTTAAACTAACTACGTAGGTATACTTTTACACCATCGAATGATTACGATTACGAGTGTAAATTATGTTTATAGGCTTAAAAGACCAGATATCGGTTAAATATTTTGTATTAACAAATAGGTAATAATCTGCATACAAAATAAACGAGCATTCTGACACATCACAGCATCAATCAACAACATCATTATCTCTAATAAGTATATCAATGAATAAGAGGCTACTGATGTGAAAGGTTCATATTATTCAAAAATGAAATAATTCTTTTTTTATACAATGTATTTATATATATTTTTAAACTCCAAAGCTAAAGTAGGCTGAAGTGAGAGGTAATTATAATCAGAGCTGACAAACATGTTGATCAAGTAAAATATTGTTAACCTACCTATTTTTAAAAATGTACAATTAAAATTCCTACGAGTTCTGAGACTTTTTTATAGTATACTTTTTAAGCACAGTAAGTATTTATCATCGTTTTTAATCTAAAAAGGACGACGTGAGAGCATGTACCTAAGTAAAAACAGTATTAAAAGCTATCATTATTATCATCATCAGAGGTACTGTTGAGTTTAAGCCTTTTTTCGTATTAGCACTGCCCTCGTGCCTTCCGGATATCTTGAGTTCGTACTCATCATGAGTTGTACCAAGTTGTACCCTTTTTCTTTATCAAAAACCGTCTAAGTTCACAAAATATACGTAACAAAAACAAACATCTTAAGAAATTGAAACAAAACTATATAAGCCTTAACAGTGCGGAGACAGGAATCCACTAAATTATTCCAGCCCAAAGCGGTCATTTAAATTCGGGAGTCGACAGCTACTGAACAGACAGCTTGATTGAACATCAAACATAGATCCGTTTGCCGAATCTGTCAGTCGAATTTACACCCCCATTCACACACACTACTTACATCCACTGGCTTACATAGGAGAAAGCAATCTTATAACCGTAACATAAGATTCAAAAGGTATTTGGCCGTACACCTTGCGAATATCCATCTCATCTGTATTCAAGTATCAAGATTGTCGCGTGCATCAGACGCGTTCGTAAACACTTGTGGAGAACGCGGGTGCATCTCTTTGCATGGATTTCAATGCCGATTCTGTGGATGTACAACATCTCAACAATATACGGTATTATTGTTGCGGTGATTGATTCGCGATGAAGACTTTGGTGTTTACATTTCAGTGCTGGGATCACAATGTAACAAGGAGACTAACGCGGTGTCGGTAAAAGCTTATTCTTGAACGTTTCCATTGAATTCCTGTGCAGTGTGTTTTCTTCAGTAATTTTAACGATACAGATAGACTTGACAATGACACCAAGTGATTATTGAATGCAAGAACTTTGGTCTGTGTACAACGATAGGTTGCATTAACATTCGTAGGAAATAAATTTCTACATACATACATAATCACGACTATTATCCCCGAAGGGTTAGTCAGAGACTAGGCAATGAGGACAGTAAAAGCAGTCTTCAGTAATAGTCCTAAGTCCCAGACTTTTCAAACTACGGGAATAAAATAAATAGAACTTTCTACAGCTTAGCAGCACAGCACTGTCGTTTGCAGTCGTCTGTTGTTTGCAGTGTCGGATCAGGAGGCCAATTCTCATTTTTCGAGATGTAGTCTCGAATCGAGTTTTGATTTCGATCTTTATCTCGACCATAAAATCTCGTTATTAACATTTTGTTCACGAATCTCCTATTCTCAGCGCTAATCGACTTCGAGTTTGATTCGGATTCGAACTTTATCGAGTGGTAATCCAATTTAGTTATTCTGAACATCTCGAACTCGACATTTCTCGAAGGAGAGCCGCTCGAATTGCTTCGAGTGGTCGGCAGTGGTCGAGACGTAATTTCGACTACGAGAAGCTAATGAAACGTCAAATAGCGGCGAAATTACGGTGGATATGGAGGAGTAAATTTCCAATTTTGTCGTGGAAGTGATTTAAAATATTGAGAGAGCTCGCTCTCTTTTATTTAAAAGGTGGAAGAAAACTTTCCACTCCTTAACTGTATATTGGCTTCCAACATTTGTAGAAGAAGCTGCTTCTTCTGTAGCGTTGGGTATTTTTTGTTGACATTGTGACATTGTATGTGTCTTGTGAATACTAAAAATGATCGTTTCGTCACCAAACAAGCACACAACCACAAACAAAAACCATAAAATTTATCGACTATACGTCACGTTTTAAACAATACAAGTTGTTTAAGGAAATTAAATTTCATCACAACACATTAAATATAATGATTTAATGATGAAAAATAAAAATTTACTTTTTTAATTAAAAAGCAAGTTCAATATTTACATTTAAATACCTTTACAGTAAAAATGTTTGAGGTACATAGTTGCAACCGGTTTAAAACCGGATGAAACGTGTCAAACGGAACGCATCCCAAGTTGATTGCATTAAAAAGAATGGTAATATTTATCAAAAAAAAAACTCGAAGTCTATTTCGATTAGCGCTGAGAATAGGAGATTCGTGAACAAAATGTCGATTATCGAGATAGAGATCGAAATCAAAACTCGATTCGAGACTACATCTCGAAAAATGAGAATTGGGGCCCAGGGGCGTAATAACTAAGGCCTCAGGGTCGGCAACGCGCAAGTTATTTCAATAATGTTATAGGCAGACTTTATAAACTTCCCAACTCAATCAAATAAATAAAAAACAAAAGCTTAAACATAAAACCAATGCTAGATACAACTAACAAGGCAAGAGACGCTCTAATCAAATCGCTACGATTGAAAAAAGGACGAATTTATTTCGCCATTTTCAATTTGAAAGGCCGTGAGCACTTAATTTTATTCATTGAAAAGTGTGCCATAACCGAATTCAATTTAAATAGATGCTGTATTGATTAGAGTGGGTAGTAAGTGAAATCTAAGAGGTTTCATATCGGACGACTGAGTAATAAACAGCGCTAGGCCAGGAGTTGGTTTACCTCAGTACGCATGCGCGAAGATTGGCCGGATAATGCGCGGCGCCATAGTACGATAACACCCGTTCCACAAATGTTCCGCATTTTCTACGAGCTTTGCTACTAAATACATATTTGATATTGTTTACACGAATACCTGTAAGCGGAAAATATTGTTATAGAATTTTGTGTTTAATTCTGTGGCATTTTTTAAAAATAACATACTTTTTTACAATTTCTAAAATTTAAAGTCAAAGTCAAAATATATTTATTCAATAAACTCAATTAATAAGTACTTTGAATCGTTCAAATCTTTTTTAACCTACCACCCATAGAGGACATAATTTTTTAACTGTGGCAAAGAATGGGCGCAAGAAACCACAGCGCACAAAAGCAACGACATTCACAAACAACAACAAAAAAAGAATATGTCGTTCGTCAAGTCAATACAAAATATGAATTTAAATAATAATAAATGATGCAATACAAAACTACAATACAATGTAGTATCAATTAGATAAAGACCATTAGAAATAGCTGTTGGAGTGCTTGACGCATTTCAGATCCAAGCTGTTTTGTCTTCTGTGTAATCTGACACTTTATAATTAGCTTTTTTATAAAGCTTTTCTTTGATTTTGATTTTAAATTTATAAAGATCAATAAATTTAAGAAATAATAATTACATAACGATAATCTCAGTTTATGGCCTAATATCCCTATGTGCTCAGAGTCCATTTGGGATGCCTGTGCCCAGCAGTGGGACGATTATAAGTAGGGTACTTATGTAAAACAAGTTTTTGGTTTCAAAAGAGTTTTCAAGTAGTTCACGACTACTTGAAAACACTTTTGAAACCAAAAACTAATACCACTGCTTCGGAATCAAAACGATAGGCGTTAAACTCAATACCTATAAAATTAGGTTTTGTATTACACTATACTAATTTCCAATTAGGTACGTATAATTCATGTTTATCTAATTGCTCATTCATCACTACTCAACGTGCAGTTCAAGACTAAGAATAATTCTCTAAAAGTAACAATCCTCCGTAAGATTATCGCGGATAATATAATTTGTTACCCAATCTGTACCCGAGATACAATCTTTATGTTGTTATTTCAACTTATTCAGCTCAAAGCAGATACTGATCATGCGCATTCTGAAACAATGTAAGTGACTCAAGTTCTTATAAAATCTCTTGAAAAGTTTACTTTTTAAAAATAATAAAATGTTATTCTAAAGCTTGGTTTAACATTGATGAAAGATGATATCTCATTTCAATCGAGTTAATTGTCAAGTTAAATGTTTAGCCAAAAGCATACTTAGGACAACATATTGAAGTGGATTGTTTAATTTTTATGACTGATGGAATTGAGTGGTAATAAAAAGGTGTTTAAATATTAATGATATTTCTGTAAACCCCCATAACTTTTATTAAAGATATGGGACTATATCACCTGAGTCCTCATGCGGACTTCTTGAGAGAATTGAAAAATTTCCGTTGCCGTGCCACTTTTTTGTTTCATTGGACGTACACAAACCTTTAAAACTTAATAATCCATAAAATAAGGCTATACTTACTTACACAATTTTTCGTAAAAAGAAAACCAGAAATAAAAACAAAACTGACATTTTCCAAGTAGGTAGTCTATATTGATTCGACTCATTCCCGGCTGTTACTGCATTAAGTCGCCATCACCTCCAGCCATTACGTCACACCATTAACAAGGCCCATGAATCAGCAGTCGATCGGCCATGAAAGTCACCCGCAGCCATTCAACGCACCTCATCAACAAATCCCGCCAGCTACTGGGCTTAGCACGAAAGCTGCCGGTACACTAACCATAGTAAACAAACAGACCACCGCTATTCATGTTACGCTTTTTAACACGACAAAGCTGGTATGAACACGCAAATGACTGTTAGGAAATAGCTTGATTTCAATTAAACGTAAATAGGAAACGGATTTTACTAAGTCGAAGCTTTAGAAAAATATGAAATTGGTCAAAAACAAAACCTCGATTACTTTTTAAGACTATAATTGAATGTATGTGCAGAAATAACAAACTAAACAAATTCTATTTATACTTCATAGATTTAATCAAGAACTAAACTTTGACTACTGGTCCTTCGATCCGGATGCGTGATGATAAAATATTAGAGGCATTCCATTTACAAGCGCGTCTGGAGTGATCGTTACATATGGTTTGTTTTTGTATCTAACTTAATCCGTAACCATTAATTATATGCTTTTCCTGACCCCAAATCGTTTATGACGATGGTAAAGTAAAGAAAATACATAAATTATAACAATTTATTCAAGATTTATCTGTAATAATACTCAAGAAATGCGACGAGCTTGATGGCACAACAGCTTATTCAAGTTGCGATTTTGCATGCTAAGCAATTTTCACAAGGCATTTTGTTTATTAACCTGTCGAGGTCCGGAAGATTCTTGTCGGTATTTGCCCTGATATTGTGTCTATTTTTAGCGTGGCCTCGCAGTAAAGGCAACAATCGCTAGAAAAGAAGAAAAACAAATTAACTTCGTTTCGACGCCTGTCGTTTAGAATAAACGTCATAATTGACGCCAACACCTTGAAACAAAACAATTCTTTGGAAAACCGTTCGGATTAAGAGGTAATTCTCGATTTATAGCCACGCGTTATTGATCATCATCATCAATCCAGATAAATCGCTAGTTTGTTTCAACATAAGCGATGAGCGTGCTTTGGTATCAATAAAATAATAATAATAACAAAAAATAGATTTTAAGTTTCGGAAGTAGAGGTCAGTGAAAGCTGATATAAATACATAAATAAAGAGCTCAATATTATATCTAAGCAACGTTGGAGGAAGTTGGTTCTGCTTGTTAAAATTATCCAAACTTATTAATCAATATACAATTTAAAATAATAACAATTCACATAGGTACCTACTTATGTTAAGATCCCTATTACATCTCGACTGTGATTATTGCGTATAATGGTCAATTTTGGCGTTCTTGATCTCAGAAACCAAAATACATTAACAATTTTGATTTATTTAATAGTGTCGAATAGCTATTGGCAGAGTTCGTAGCGGCCACGCTTCTTGTAAATTTGCTTAACTTTTTAATAAAACACAAAATTCCAGAGGAAGATTTTCATAAATTAATGCGCGAAGGCACTTTTTGAGCTAACTTTTTGAAATAAAAAAATTAGAATGTTATCTTTTGTATAGTCGTATAGTTCGTATTCTAAACCAAACTTCGAAAATTGCTTTAAGTTAACTGTGAATTTCTCCTATCTACGATAATATTTCTGAGCAAAATATATACCAGAATAATTGTTAATTCATGAGGAATAAAGATTTAATAATTAATTTATCACCCTATTTCGATAAAAACAATAAATACAACTGAAAAATTAGTACAAAACGCAAAAAAAGGCTTTTTACGCAAAAATCACAGTCTAGATGTAATAGGTCTCTTAAGTTTCAATCACAAGAAAATGGGGAATGGAATAAATAAACGCCAATGTAAAATTTGCTTCGACTCAACTACCAGTCGGATTCGAAATCATAATTTATTTCACTTAATCGTATCCGCGATCATCAAACAAGATAACTGTACGTCTGCTAACTAAATAACAGCTAGATTTATTAGACGATGCACGCGAACACGCTATTTCCAATTTTATATCTGAATCAAAACAACGCAATGAGCGAATCATTTCTATCTCTTCATCATTATCGTCATCAGCATCAGCCCTTAAACGTGGTTTTCACACATGGACAACAGCAACACCACCACACTGATAATGACGTCATGGCGTCGCACGCTAGTTTTAAAAGGACTCTGCTTACACCTTCGGGCTTGTCCCTGCCCCTTTCCTCGCCCGCTTACACCTTCGCCGACCCTGCCCCTTTCCTCGCCCGCTTTCGTCTATTTTTCTGCGCCACCTTGCTCATGGTCGCTGACAATGGAAGGCAAACAACTCGCTCGTCTGACCCCTCTCATTTCCCACCTCATTCGCCCCGCGAAGCCCGCTGGCAGTGGAAGAATTCTGAAACTCTTTCTTAGTGGAAGTGCACAACTATCCTTACTCCGGCCCGCTCAGATCATTAGCTCAGTTTCCGCTCTTTAACCTTTTTTAGTGGAAGGCGGGCTTTACACATTTTACATTAGACGAAAAAGTGGGTTCCATGGACATACTAGTTAGTCCATGGTGGTTTCTTCGTCCAAAGTTTAAATGTGCATTGAAAACAATTGTATCGTTAATAATGATTATTTGCCATGTTCAAACATGTTTACGAGACATCTCAATAATGTTATTACAATGATATGATAAATAAAAATTACAAATCAACTAAGTCTATCGTGTAAGGACTAAGTAATCTTAAAAAAAACGAATACAAAGTTGCGATGCGGTATCATAATATATCCATCTGCATAAACGGCATAACCTTATAAACAAACACCCAATAAAGTGCACCTCTGGTAAATTATTAAGGTATGTCGCAGGCCTGCTAACATTGCTTCGCTAGAGTAAAAAAAAAAACATCTAACGGAGCATAACTTTCATAATATCATCTGCACCTGTATACCACATGTCAGGTAAAACGCAACTCCTGCGCAGTCCTTGCACAATACGACAACCGCCATTTTAAAAACGGAAACGTAAAAGAAAAACAACTGAATCGCGAAAATTTCGTAGCCATATTAGCATGAGATCGAGTCCTATCGCAATATTTAGCCACATGTGACAACCGTATTAGGCATCTTGTTTTTACCGTGAGCCCGTCCCTTTCTCTCCCACCACTTCTCCACGTAGGCGTCTCGCTCTAATGACGTCATGTAACAGTAGTTGATACAGCCAGCAGGCTTACTAGTAGACAGATAATATCGGATTAATTCTCACTTTGTTCTCGTATAAGTATACTGTCAATCAAAGAGCGTAAATCATTCGAAACGTAATAATTAGAGTTACATGGCGGGTTTTGTCTCTTGCGAGACGAACTGGTTAATCGGATAACACAATAGTTGGCTACAAATTTAGCTAGTACACAAGATATATGGAGTTTGCAAGTTGTAATCGAATTACTTAGTTGGGTTTTCGTGATGCTCGCTAGGGAAGTTGGCCCGCCACCCGGACGGACAAGGGGTTGAAAGCTAATCGATTTAAATTATGTAGCTGATATTTGTATCACCTACATAATTTATATCTTTGCGAATGCTTTAAAAAGATCGGGTAAGGAATTGTGTGATAAGACAAGATAGAAGTGTTGGACGAATGAAGACGTAATATACATTTACAAAAGGAGATGTCCCAAATCTCGTACAGAAAACCCAGGCCCCGAGATTAGAGGAGATATTGTATAAAAAAATATTTTCAACGCCGTATCGAGTGGCCTACTTATATATTTATATTGCTCAAAAAGATTTGTAGGCGTTTTGATTAAAAACTCGGTAATTATCTACCAAAATATTTGTTATTCTTTCTTTATTTCATTAATGATTTTGTTTATATATGCATCAGTGGCCAATGTCTTTTATGCTCAAAAATTTGTAATCGAATTACTTAGTTGGGTTTTCGTGATGAAAAGTGGGCTATAGTGGAGGACTGCTTTTGCTGTCCTCATAGCCTAGTCTCTGACTAACCCTTCGGGGATAATAGTCGTGATTATATGTATGTCTGTGTGTAAGGTGTGCTTAAATGGTTTCGTCATGTCAATCATGTCAAGGTCAACCTATAGCAAAACCAGAGGAGTATGACGCATTGCCGGCCTTTGAGGAAGGAGTAGGAATTGTGTGGGGGGAGGAGGGATAAATGCCCCCCCCCCCCCCCCCCCCGGCACTTTCACACTTCAACAGCAACGAGTGCCATTGTTTCACGCCGATATTCCTTGAAAAGGTGGTATTACGCCGGGCGAGCCGGCCCAATTCATTACAGCGTGGCTCTACCACTCAGACAGTGTCACTGACAGTGTAGGGTCTCAATATGTGTGGGTTCAACATTAAATTCCTAATCTTTTTCCTCGCAAACTACCCGCTAACCAGTAATATAATTTGGGAGTAAACTGTTTCGTTCCACACTCCTGAGAAACGAGACAAATTCTAATTGCAAACAAATACAAATTGATGGATAACTGCGGGCTATCGGGGACACACTTGCTCGGCACGACGATCTCGACATATTTGCAGATAGTTTAGGAATTTTATTTAATGAATTTAGTAATTATTTTGACATAACCATTAATTATTGACATAAACTGTTTGTGTTTCTGTGTTTGTATTTTTGTTAATTATTGCACTTTTAATTATTTCAATTTCAATTTATTGAATTCAATAACAATGTTGTATTCTGACTGTATAATCTCGACATACTTGCTGATAGTTTAGGAATTCTCATTAATAAATTTTGTAATTATTGTGACATGACCATTAATTATTGACATAGCTGTTTGTGTTCGTGTTGCTAGTGACATTCATATTTTTTGGCATATACTTAGTTGTTTGTGTTTCTGTGTTTAGATTTTTGTAATTTTTAATTATTTCTATTTCAATTTATTTAATTCAATAACAATGTTGTATTCTGACTGTATAATTGCTTGGTAATTAATCTTTTAAGCGCTTTGTATGGCTCATCCGTTAGCTTTTAAGATAGGGTTGTTGTACATTCGCCACAAAGTTGATTTGCCACAGAAAAAAGTATGTGTACATTCGCCACAGTTCTATTTTTGTAAAGTTGATTCGCCACACTTTTATTTTCGACACAGACAGCAGAAAAATCAAACAATAAGTGAAGTAAAAACGTTATTTATTATTTTTTAGATAGTTAGATAACAAAATAATAGTAAGTAATTATAAAAAATACTTACACTATGCTCACCAGAGCTTGGGGTATTCCTCGAAGCGCACCCATTTTGAAGCGCACCAGACCAAGCGCACCTAAACTATTCCTCCAAGCGCACCCGTTGGCTGCGCTTCAGAATAGGTAATTAAAATCTTATATTTTTATTCCTCGAAGCGCACCTACCGCAAAAAATAGAGAGGACCTTAAAAGATTCGTAATATTGATGTCGATAGAAACTAGGACTAGGTGCATAAGCAACTTACTACGTCAATAATAAATTGAATCATGACAGTCATGCTGATCTAAAAGTACCAGGGAGACATAAATGAAAAGAGGTAGATAGGCGCCTTAGCGATCTTACTTACCTTTAACTATCAGGAAAAAAGAAATAAACGAGTAGGACTAGGTGCTGCAACTTACTATGTCAATAGTAAATTGAATTATGACAGTTACTTTGAACTAAAAGTATGGTAGTACTATTACTTATTCTGTGCTAAAAGTACCAGGGTGACATAAATGAAAAGAGGTATATACTCTAAAAATAAACGTACGTTATTCGTTATTGATATTTTCTGTTAGTTTATGGTTACTTAGTTCTAATTATTTTTCGTAGGTTTATATACTTCCTGCGTCTATCCATCCATCCATAAAAAAAAATATAGACGATTCAAAATGCTTATTTTAGGCTTACTGAATAAAGATATCTTGATTGATTGATTACATCAATAATTTTAGAATAAAATAACTACCTTTCATCTCGAGCGCTCAAAACGAACTTTCCTTGCTACCGGTACTTTATGCAAAAATGAAGTACTAGGAAGACTTGTGGCGAATGTACAATAACGATTACCTACCTGTGGCGAATTAACTTTCAATGTATGGAGTTACAAAAACGTGGCAAATCAACTTTGTGGCGAATGTACAACAACCCTTAAGATATTTGTCTAAATAAATAAATAACAAACGGCGATCAGAAATCAGGATGCCACTTTAGAGATGTTACATCTGAAACTACAGATGTCGGTACAGACGACCGCATATCAAACATAACATGCTATGAATGTTTTCCTTGAGGCCAACCCTTATTCCGTATCGCAATAGAGGCATTGTTTGCAATTGATGTGCGGTATGATTGTACTTTCAGAGAGGATTTAAAAAACCTTCCGCACTTGTTACTTCTGCTCTTGTATCATACGTCAAAAGGAAAAATTTAAAAATAAAAACGAAAGCTCCGCACATAACAAACGAACAAGCCATCCCTCAGTGGTGTCAACTCCTGAATTAGTGTTGTACGCCCTCGCGTGCCGGTAGCTGTCGATGCGTTATATCGATATTTATCGACGTGACGCCGCGACTTATTGCCGCAGATCCGCTGATAACGAGCCAATTTGTTAGCGTCTCGCGGGCTGTGTTCTGTCGATAAAACTTTTATTTGCCCCCTCGTGAGATAATGCGATGGGAAGATAATAACCGGTGGATTCTTTACGAGTCAATGTTGGCAAGGTTTTTGTAGATCGTTGTTGCGATCACAATACGACAACTGATGGAATGTCTGAACGTTATGCAAGTACTATTAAAATAGTGTTGTGTCTCATATTAAAATGTTGTTATTAACTACACGTGTAAATTTGAAAGAATGAAGCACTTAAATTTTTGTCGTGGTTCTAAGGTTTGAGCACAGAATCTACCTGGTACCACTGTCGTACCTGTTCTGCTGCTTCTGTGTTTCCATGCAGTTTGGCATAGAAGTACAACAAAAACTTGGATTGAGTTTACCTTATACTTACCCGTTATACAATATATTGTATATTCAGAGTACAAACTTTAATAGATGTGACCGCTTATCAGTTTAGAAACCGCATGCTCGATGGCTGATTAAGATAATAAAGAGACAGTATAACAAGTATAACTAACTTATAAAACCACAGACACACAATAGAATATATAAAAATAACGCCTCTTGAGTCACTTTTCTGAATTTCAAAGTGTTGTGGAGTGTTCCCGTAAAGTTTATAAACTAACTAGCTTTTACCCGTAGCTTCGCTCGTGTTCTGTTTTTGCGGAACAAAGTAAAGTACCTAGCCCATAACTGTCTTTAGAGCCCAATCTATCTCGATACCAATATTCATCAAAATTGGCTCAGCTGTAGAAGCGTAAAAGCGTAACAAACAAACCATTAAACTCACTCTCATATTTATAACATTAGGGAGATAGAGAAAGTGAGAGAGAAAGAGAGAGAGAGAGAGAGACATTTATTGAGACAACAAATAACAAAATCATAACAAACATAAAAAAGACAATTAGTTAAAATATCGATAGACAGCCCAACACTAGCCTCACTTCGCTCGTTAACTAGGCGGCGATATGTCCACGCTCCGTCTGTCGGTGCGCATGTATTTTTTGCGTTTCTGCCCGCAGCCCGGCTGTCTATAACTCAACGTTAGGAAATGCACCGGGCGAAACTGGTAGCTGGAGGAAATAGAAAATTTCCATCCGTCATACTTAAACAACGGTTAGATGATTTAGTTGGATGCTACTTCGCGGTGGTATCACAGGGTAATTGAAAGAGGTTAAATTATGTTTTCAGAGATTACGTAAGTTGATACACCTACTCTTTTTTTCATTTTTCATTCTAAAAGATTGGTTTTACCAGATGTCAGCCAATAATTAAAGAAAACAACATACTAAGACTGGTCGAGTTTTTTTTCTAGTAAGTACCTTTGCCTTTCAGTGACATCTAAAAGTAGTTTAATCCACTAGCTAACCAATAACGTTAAAATCCGACTTTGTCTTACAAATAACAAAAAAACGTATATAATTATTATGGCCAGATATAATGAATTTTCCTTTATCTTTCCAATTTATTTCGTTACAAATTTCGGTACTTTGGAGATGGTAATATGAGCCGACCATCATTCAGCTACCGTGACGCCTCGTCTTACACGAACATGCATTCTTCTGATATACATCGCAAAATCTGTTACAATATCAATTAAAGTAGCGACCTTCATACTTATAGTTATAACCTCAAAATTTAAATTTTATGAACACTATCAGTGCAATTGAAAATCGACTTACTCGCCCTCTCTTTTAGATACAAAATATAATAAGCATGAAAAACTGTTAAAATTCACACACGTATTTAAAAAGCGTTCGAGAAAATTAAAACATACAAAAATGGACTTTAAAAAGTGTGGTTTAAGATTTACTTGTGCATTTCTGGGTGTGCAGGTCCATTGGTATACTTTTCTAAAGTGATAACAAGTAGATTAATTACTAAGATGCATCTTTATACGCGTTGATGGACTGGTCGTCCCAACAGTAGGGTTGACACTATAAGCTTATGCCATAAAGTATTATTTCACACGGAAAGTACTTTGTCTTCTAAATCCATATAAAAAACAAAATCGAAAACGTTTCACTCGGAAAATTGTTCGAGAATTCGGGAGCAGGATGACTCCAGAACATCCCAATGGAAAGTGAGGGGATGCATTTGGGTTTTTAGTGGGTATGCGCCTCTTTTTTTGGTGTCCTGTCGAGGTCTTTGGACATTTACGTAGAGCGGGAGTTAGGATAAAAGAACCTTCCAGAGCGCGGCGGGCGGTGCTCAATAATGATTTTGCCTATGTTTGAAAACAAAAGGCCCGCTTAGCGAGGCCTTGCTCCTGGATTTAATGTAGAACCTGCTAAATGCGTTCTTCACTTTCCGCAAGGCAAGAAGCTTTTGGCATAATATCTTCAGAAAGTGGACGGAGCAGCGACATTTAGACGGGCCGTTTCGCTTAAACTTTTAAAACCTTTATAAAACAATAAATAACGCAGAACGTCAGCCTTAACAAAATTAAACCGGCCTTCACAGATAAACATTCAGACACAACGCCGCGACAACCCTGAAGCTACCGTTATGTCAACACCCGACGTTAAGTTTTGCAGGGGAATATGTAAATTTAATTATATTAATAACGCAATTCCGGGTAACAGCGGAGATGAGCCTTCGCAATTTGGGCCCGCGTCTACGTCGCTCTTCCCAGTACTAACTGTCATCGGACGAACTTATTTCAATGTGGAAATGTCATATTATTTCGTGTGTTAAAAAGCAAGGAGCGAAAATGATTTTTATTTTTGATCAAAGATATTGAATTGATTTAGCGTTATTAACGCAAAAAATATGAAATGTTTTGAAAATAAATTTATGATGTATAATTTAACAACATTTTTTTAAAAATTAATGAGTTACACAAAAGTTGGTTGGTTGTCAAGTATCTTCTAATGCATATATTTTATGGTAGATACTGTTTGTACTCCTTTTAGTTAGTGGTAAGGGCTTGTTATGTCCACCTGGCCTAGCTAGCTATCACTATATCTAGCTAGCTAGCATTGTTGAGTTCCGACAATTAAAGATAAGATAGCCAGTACCTCAGTAGTTGAGGAATTTGTGTGAAATGTGCACCTTACATCTGGAGAGATGAAGGCTTACACGAAGAAAAAAAAAAAAAAGTTTCTTTACGGCTGCACCTAACAGCTCATAATATTAAAGTGTTGTTAATTCGTGCAGATTTGAAAGTATTGTGTGTAGGTTTTAGCACAGGATCTGCGTGGTACCACTTTCATACATATAAGAAACATACATACTGCTGCTTCTGTGTTCCGAGGTTGTCGTATCATAAATTCATCCATACGCGATGATTACCGATAAAGCGCCACCTGTCCCCCAGCCAGACACAATCGCTGCGATCAGACCAGCGCAAGCGCATTGATATTCGCGTCATACATCTTTCAGGGTCCTTTCTTTCGTCTCCTTATGAGTAATATCTCTAATTTGAGATCACTAACACAATTTTGCAGTAAGTTTTATTAAATTAAGCACACATGCTTTGCTAAGTTTTCTCTCTTAATGTTGTTCTCATCTTATCACCCGTAAAACGCCCCACTGTCTGGTTCAGGCCTTTATCCCACATGCGGACAAAATCAATGTGGAGATTGGGTCAGTTTTTCATTTATGTTTTATCAAATCTATCCGATAAATGGATATTGGATAGCTGTTGGTCTCAGCCTACGCCTACCCTTTTGGGAACCGGGTGTTATGTATTTATATATTTAAACCGCCCCCGTGTTCTTGCGGCTAAGCCACGGGTCTTAGACAATGAGGTTGCGGGTTCGAAATCGGGTTCGAAAAAACAGAGGGTACATCTATGTGTATTTTTCTCAGCAGATGGTAGGCAGTACTCTTCATCTTTGTGGGCTTGGTTTGGTTGATGGTAGATTTTGTTAACTCCGCCTGGCTAGCTACCATCATCCTATCCTTCGCATCATCATAAGCCTTAAAATGTCCCTCTGCTGGGCACAGCCCTTAAATTGGAAACATAACATGGAAAACAGCACATGTGGTTAGACCATAACCCAACACGCTGGCGTCATCATATGGGATGGTGGGTTATCCGCTTAAGCATTATTAATTTAAGTATATGATTAATCACACAATTTTATATAAACTCTAAACATAATTGTGTTCTTGTTTACTTTGTTGCGGATTAATTTATCATTTACATTCATATATGCAATAATGCATTAAGGGACACCTGCTGCCCGATGCACATTTGGACAGCATCGCCACATTGTAACATTACTAGAAATACACTAATCATCTGGTAATACAAACGAGTGTGAACGATGCACGAGTTAGGTCGCTGAGTTAGGGACCTAGTTCGCCTCACATCATTGTTTTTTAATTAAGTTTTTTGTGTTTGTAATGACTGTTTTTTTATTTCTTTTTCGGTTCGTGAAGTTAATAAGTAAATGTTTTCTCTTACTTTATTCTTTCTTTCTTAGTTTCTTTCAAATATGATCCTAAGCTTGTGGCTTTTTTGTTACAGAGCCCGCAATGTGCAGTACTTGCAAGACCAAGGATCACGCATTTGTACTTAGTCATTTAACTGGATCTACAATACCTCAGTGGCCGAGTGGCTGAGCGCTTGGCCCGATAACCGGAAGTCCAACATTCAATTCCCAGGTCGGAAAAAGTGTGTGTACACAGAGTGCCAGGATTCCCCTGGCACTCTGTGTATCCGTAAACAAGATTTTATCTTGTATTAAAATGTTGATATTGTTTGCCGATATTGGACACAAATCTGGAAAGCTTAAGTGGGACTGGGCGGGGCACGTGGTCAGAATGAACCCAGAGAGGTGGGCGAACATCAGCACGCGTTGGGTACCCAAAGACCAACCAACGTCGGCGTCGACGCCGTCCTCGGAAGCGGTGCTCGACGACCTCGATGCCTTCGACGGAAATTGGTTAGAGCTGGCTAAGCAGAGAGAGTGCTGGAAGGAAGTGGGGGTGACCTTTGCCCAGCATTGGGCCACTATTATAGGTTTGAAAAAAAAATTAAATGACGTTTTACATTAATGTAGAAACGTGAGCCCGCCCCTCAGTGCACAGTGGGACGAAGTGCAAGCTAACAACGACAACACTTAAAAACGTCACCGTCCAAGTTAAACAACTTAACAAGATGCGAAAGTGTTAAAACTCGCGTTCACGCCAGCAGTCGCGTGACCGTGTCCCGTCACCAACGGTATCGCTAACTAACAAATACGGTTTTAATTGGCCACGTCGATTTCAATGTTAAATCACAAAGGCGCCGACACGCACCTGCTGCTTGATATACAATGAATTTAACAGGCACCTCTTCGCTTATACAATGAACGGCACCTCCTTAGGCAAACGGACATCCCTAATTGGTTATTAGCAGATACACCGCAATATGAATGGTGGAAACCCAATTTGTCTTGAGTGGTGTGTGCATAATTTAAAGGGTAGAAATGATAGGCCGCGAAAAAAATTCTTAACAGTTGCATGCATGTGAGAAAAGCAATTGCACTTTTTATCAAATTGAAATATACAATTCGGTGTCATGCTCGTTTGTTGTCAACGCGGGAATATCAGACGTGTGTCATGGCGTTACGTTTTAAGAGGTTCGTTCAATTAAAAATTAAGTGGTTCAACCTTATTTAAGTTGATAATGATACAATATAATTTGGAATTTATTGTAACTTCAACACATTGTACTAGTAAAATATTTGAGTTCAACAAAATAAATAAACAAATGGTTTTCTAAAGTTTACGCGCACACTACACATTTTTACATTATTTTATCAGATGTTATAACGCGATTATACATAAAGATCCGTATAAAGAGTTTCAATACTAAAAACATACTTATACTTCTTATTTGCATTATTCTCATTACTTCTAACAGTAATGACGAGAAAAACAGAATTTATTTTTATTACACTGAATTGATAAACAGGTACACTCTCGTACAGAATTTCTTAATAGTCAACGTAACAAAGGAACTAAAACATTATCGCTCGAGCGAAATTACGGCCCACAACGCAATGTGGCAAAATGTTAATTGATTGTTATAAATACGGTGACCGTTCAGAAAAACCATGCCATTTTCCTCGAGGCTAATTTGTAATTTATTCAAAGCGTAAAGGACACCATGCGAGCAGCTCCTTATAGGCTACCAGCGATGCATATTAGATTTTTTGTACCGAAATATGACAATAAAAAGCACTCGAGTAAAATAATAACGGCTTCGCATATAAAAAAGAAGGCTTTCAATAATATACATACATACATAATTCCTTAATTTATTACGAAAATACCATTATTACAATTAAATTTACATTTTAAATCGTAAGTATATTGCTTACATACCTATATAGGCTTCTCTCCTTCGATCATATTATGATCAAAGCTTCTCTCATTGAAAACGTGTTGAAAATCTCTACAGTTGATAGGTATTTTATCATCAAAAACGCTTGCCAAATGCGTTAAATACTATACGCATCAAAAAATATCCGGAACGCACTGACGTAGGAATTGAAGCCAGGTCTTCTGCAGATCGTGCCGAGCGCATTGCCACTCGGCCACCAACCCATAGGTAGTATATTTTTTCTCGGTTTGAATATAATTTTACTAATATCACTTTTTCAAATGATGTTTTTAAATTAACTGTGCAAATAAATGTTTGAATAGAATTTCATAGACTCACTGCTCTTACACTCGTAAAACTATTTAATAAGTATATTATAACGTGTGATGTGATAATGTTCAAAACTGCCTTTATCCCGAGTTAATAACAATATAGCATTGTTTGTTATTACCCGCCTACCTTTAAGTATCTACTTTAAATTGATTAGTGTAACTTATGCTACATTCATTGAATGTCACGTGTGTTTATACATTAAAATGCTTAACGTACAAGGTGCAATACTATTTTTATTCTTGTACTTACAGATAATTTTATTAACCTTTTTATGTAAGAATTTTAGAATATATATTAGTTATTACATAAATTATACAAGTTACGTTTTACGGACTGCTTTATGTGTGTGCCGTGGCAATTAACTTTAGCTAAGCTTAGAATTTATAATAAGCAATTAGATTAAACGTATGACAAATTATTATGGTTCTTTATAATAAATTGATTTCCGTTTTGTTGCTTTTTTATGCGAATGAGTGGGCAAACAAGTAAACAGCGAGTTGACGGTGAGCAGTCACCGTAGCTAATTTGAAACATTGCAACCTGAAACGCCATAATGACACACATTATGTCGAATTATTTCACCGAGGTGAAAAATTTCCTAAAAAGTAGTAAAATGAGGACTTCAGGGGCATTACCATCAACTCTTACCTTCTTATTAAAAATGGCCAAATGTTACACTCGAACCCCTCAGGCTCCAAGCGGTCGCATGAGACCGCACCTACAAAAACACACTTGACTTTGTACCGTGTTTTCATAGACTTACAGACTACTTTAGTATGAACAAGTTTGGATATTTCGGTTCTGTGGTACTTACATCTTATGCATTGTTATCGCAAAATATCGCATAGTCTATGCTCGATTCTGTCAAATTTGACTATGACAGTTGCGCAAATTTTTTTGTTAGAAAAGTGCCACGTGTGAGTTGTCAAAGTGACGCTATCTCGTTTTTGTTAGGATGTTACCAGACCAATCGATCGATCGTCGATCGACGGCATCGATCGATGGTAGAATGGATTAGTCGACGTCAATCGATAGTGTCTACCAGACCTATCGATCGATCGTCGATCGACGACAACGATCGATGGTGAAATGGATTAGTCGACGTCGATCGATAGTTTCTACCAGACCAATCGATCGATGTCGATCGACAATCGACCGGTAGAATAGATTGTGTGTTAGACCGAGCTGTTTGATTAGACGCGCCGGCTGCTTCACTTTTATTATAAATTTATTTCGTGCCCATAGATACTAGTCGTAATAATAGAGTTCATTGATTAGCTATGCTTAAAGTTGATGATAATGAGTGATGATAATATGAACGTTTAAATGCTAAATAATATTCCCCCCAAACCCCTTGGGAAGCACTTTAGATTAAGCAACATCGAAAAAGGGGGGAAGGGGAGGAGGAGGGGAGCCAAAGTGGGGAAATGCATAGTTTTCAAGATATTTTTATTTTGAGGTTATTTTAGGATATTTATTTAGGTTATTTTTAGGAAAAAAAAACAATTATTCTACTAACTTACCATTACCGTACCCCCTCCATCCCCGTCCCTTCCCCCCCCCCCCCCCCAGATATTTTAAATGTAGCCAGTTTTATGTTGTCTAATAAAAAAATAACCTCAAAATTCATGACAATCGCTATAAAAAAAAACAAAAACAAAAACCCGTCATTTGGATAAAATAAGCCATCCTTGGCTTTAAAAAACGGCCGCATCCAGATTCTTCTGCGTTTGCGTCTCGGTAATAATAGTTCTAGCAACATCGTACTGGCCAGGAACAACGAGTCCTCTTCTGAATACATTTCGTAAGAAACTGATGGAATATAGCCGGGGTTAATCGATCAACGTCGATCGATGGGTTAGACGAACGGTATCCGTCGATCGATTAAAGCTACCACACCTATCGATCAACGTCGACCGACCGTCGTCGATCGATTGGTTAGTCAAACGGTATCCGTCGATCGATTAAAGCTAGGTACCAGACCAGTCGATCAACTTCGATCGACGTTGATTGATGCCGTCGATCGACGATCGATCGATTGGTCTGGTAACACCCTTAAAGAAGACATAGAGACAGCGTCAAATTAATCCAAGCGTAACTTTAATCAACGTTTATTAATAACAGGCTTAACAGGGTTAGAGCAGTCACAGCCTTAGTAACACTGTGGAACAATATTACCAATTACTATGCAAATTTCCATACGAATTTATAGAGGCCCCTGGACGCCATAAATCCCACTTTGTTCACCTAGGTGAATGTCACCTTTTTATCCGAAAATCATAAAAAAATTACAAGTTTTTCTTATACACCATTAAACACATAATGAGATTGGTTCATTATATGTACAGCATTTTTACCCATATGGTGTATATGATACCATGGTATCAGCTGCCATCTTACGACAACTAGAAACAATGGCATAACTTCGAATCATTACCATAAATCAGCTCAACATTCAACACTTCAATTTGAACTGGTTAACACGCGCCAAGACAACACCAAAAAGTATGCAACCATTCGGTATTCAATTTGCCAGAGATTACTGTTCCTAGTCCATCTACGATATTCCCCACCTGTCTATAAGCACAAGCACCCTGGGGTTTAATAGGCAGGCTCGTGCACAGTATGACGAATTGCTGTAAACCTTCAACAATTTAATGACGTTAGACAGGTGAACGTCATAAGTGTCATAACTCTGCTTCCACGGTAGAAAAAGTACCAAAAAGGTTAACGAATTGCGATGCACTTAGTTGCATTTTAATTTGCGTAGTGGTGTTGCTAATTGAAGGTAATTCTTTTGTCGTTACGTGAGCTTACTACAGTATACCTACAGGCCAGTGGTTCTTGTTTATATTATAATCAAGCGACTAATGGACAGAAAAAGTTTCTACTTTATTGTCGACGGTTAATTGCTTGGCCGGCCGTTCGTCGTCATAACTTAAGGCTGTGGTAAGCAGGGTTTTTCTTACGCTTTGTTTTACAGAACAACGGGAGAGAGCACTTCACCCTGAATCCGACAACTGAAGAACTGGCAATTTTATCTAATTAGTAAATTATATATGCTGTATGCGACTGTACTAATGAAATAACATGTTTAATCATTAATAGAATACTACCAACCTCTTCCCTTGGTAAAAGGCGTCTAACAGACCAAATAGCGTCGAAGGTCTCAACAGCTGTCACACTGAGCACATGTGCTGCTGCTGTTTGGTGAGACGAGACTGAGGGTCCTATTGCCTGATCTCTGACTAACCCGAAAAAAACAAATATAATATTATGTTGGTTTTCAACACCAAAAATTACGAAAAAAACATAAACTAGTAAGGACAAAATGTTTACTAGAAAAAAATCAACCAGTCTCAGGAAGCTCGAGTGGGATTCGAACCCACGACCTTTGGATTGCCGGTCCACTGCTCTAACCGCTGAGCTACCGAGACCCCAGAAGACTCGTTGAATTTTCCCTAGTAGTTTGATTTACGCTGCAAGCCAGCGGTATTACGTCACTGTGAAGTCTACCCTCACATTCGAAAGAAATACTATTGCAAGTATTTAACAATCGATAAAGACGTAATTGCTTATAAATATCTTTATTATTGAAATTTTGCATTCACAATGCTATATAGATATAGGACAAAATGTTTACTAGAAAATAATTGTTCTTTTACGTTTCTTCTTTTTCGTTTACTAAAAAAAAAAGTCTTCTGGGGTCTCGGTAGCTCAGTGCTTAGAGCAGTGGACCGGCAATCCAAAGGTCGTGGGTTCGAATCCCACTCGAGCTTCCTGAGACTGGTTGATTTTTTTCTAGTAAACATTTTGTCCTATATCTATATAGCATTGTGAATGCAAAATTTCAATAATAAAGATATAAACTAGTAACTTTACCACGTAAATTCCACTATTTTATTATATTTAAAAAAAATTGCCATTACACATTGTATATGTAATTAATTACTTAGTGACTTGACGACAACAACAACAGAAGTGTATAGAGAGCCGAGTTTGAGGTTACCAAGGCAGTTCCATTTCCATATTTTACCGGCTCAACATTAAGGCTGGAGCTACCACTCGTACTAACCCTACCACCGGTCATTCATCACGACGGCCGCGTCCCCACGGAGCTTGACATTTAGCGGCAGCTGCCTCTGAATTAGGAGGCATTAATCAGAGCGGGGGCCAGGAGTTACCTACGGGCGACACCCGCTAACTTGTCTGGACGTGTCTTTGAAACTACTCCATAAATTGCTACTAGGGAGTTTATGACGAAAGTGATTTGAGAGCAAATTGAGGTTAAGTGTGTGTTGATCCGTAGCAAAAAAAAGGCTGTGGC
This sequence comes from Scoparia ambigualis, assembly GCA_963921215.1. Taxonomy (NCBI): domain Eukaryota; kingdom Metazoa; phylum Arthropoda; class Insecta; order Lepidoptera; family Crambidae; genus Scoparia; species Scoparia ambigualis. The sequence continues at coordinate 4,250,579 of OY992522.1, forward strand.
CACTGCCTGTGCTTACCCCTCCGGGAAACAGGCGTGAATGTATGTAGTATGTAGTATGTATGTATGTATGTATGTATGTAGGGGAGATAGGGGCTAGAATTAACAAAAAATTTATTTTTAGGTGTAGCTAAGATATAATTCAACATTTAGATTTGATTTTTGAGATACACGATGCTTAAATCATTCAGGTATTACTTAATGATCTCAAAATCGACTTAATAATAACGATGCCGTAGATAAAACGCTTTTTCCCAAAAATGGTGGTTGTTAATTGTTGCCTCAGTTTTGGGGCTAGAATTAACAGGTATGGGGCAAGTATTAACAGAAGGGGTAAAAATTTACTTAGGGTATGCTGACTAATATAAAGAAAAAGAAAGATATTTAGGACATATTTTTTTATTAATGAAAATGTAATTAGTACAGCCTTGCATGGAACTCTTATTTTTATAAATTCACAATAACAAAATCATAAAATATATGAACATAAACGAAATCTCAAAATACGTTTCAATATTACAACGTAACAAAGTAAAATCTCTCTAAAATAACTATTTATCAGTCTTAAACAGGACATATGTTTTTATATAAACTTAATTAGATTTATAACATAAACAACATCATAAGATGAGGTAGAAAATGGCACATATTTATCTTAAAAGCTAGGTTATGAGTCGTTCATAAACATCTTTAAACTTAATTTTTACCGTCTTTAGACTTAAACAACGTATATAAAATGTAGTTTAGTACAAAATCAACATAAAATATGAAGGATTAGGAACTATACCATATAGGAACTATACGAACTGGAAGAGTATCTATTTGTATTCATCATATGAATTACAATTCAAACAACAGAATGCTGTGATATCACCTTTGATACATCTTGCTTGCGCCCAGTCCTTGCAAGAGATACATTCGATCCATTCACCACCTGATGTATCTTCATTATAGGAGGCACCACAAATGATACAATAATAGTCATCATCATCGTGAGAGCTATTGCTTTCATTTAATATCCTTTTCTTCACTTTTAATACTTTTTCGTCATTTACATTTCCTTTAGCCTTTCCTTTACCTTTTCCGTAGTCCTTTATCTGGGGTAGGTATTAACAAGTTAATTCTAGCCCCTCCCGTGTGTTAATTATAGCCCCAGAGGTACACTTTAAGTATTAAATAATATAGTAAAATATTGGTCAATAGTAATGGCAAATAAGTAAGTTAGAATTGTTAAGTATAAAATATACTTTTAGGGAAACAAAAAACATAATCTTAACACTTTATAATTATTGTATAAATCAATAAATCGTGAACTCTAAAAAGATCGTTACCTGCTTAAAAATTTCGACCGGCACACAACTCACTCATACGACGCGCGGAGCGCAACTAACCGACGACTGTGGCGTGCGGCGCGATCCAGTTGGCAAAATAAGACACGCACTGGAGTTGTAGTGTGTATAGTTCTAGAGAAATTTCGGGTTTAAGAATCTTTATTTCTCATAAGAATTAGTAAATTCATGCTTGTTAATACTTACCTCTGTTAATTGTAGCCCCTATCTCCCCTATGTATAATTTGAGGAATATAATCATTTTGTATCTTTGTTGTTTTTTTGGATCTAAAACTGTAATTTACTAAGAAAATGCTGTGTACAGCTATAATCGGTGTGCAAAAGCCTATGTGTAATTGGTATTGTTTATATGTGTTTGTTGTAATTTGTATTCTGTTGCTGTACCTAAAATTAATAAATAAATAAGATGAATGCCGAAATTAAATATAAATCAAACTTTATTAGACGAGTCTCTAGAGCGTAAATTAACGTTGAGTAAGAAAGGACTTTTATATAAAGGTTTTTTTAAATCGTCAAAAACAGGGGATGTTGTCAACCAGAACAATTAATTAAGTACATATTGGGGAAGGCCTATAATGTCCAGCAGTTGGACATTGTAGGATAAAAAAGTACCTCTAAATATCACCACGAACAGAGTTTATTCAGAGTTTCCATCCCTATTCTTTCTTTATAATTTGATGTATAAAGAAATTCGTGTAAACCAAAAAGTATTTAAAGTGGTTAATAGACGCTAAATTAATAAAACAATAAAGTAACGCCATCATAGTTAATCATTCCTATACAATCTCTATAGAAGACTTTAGTTTGAAACTATTGACAGTATCACTAATCAGTAAAACGCGGTAATAATTTAAAATAAAAATGAGTAACTGACTTTTCACGGATTTACTCTTGTTTATTATCTACATATTATTATTAACTTTTATGCTATCGTTTCAGACCTTTCCCCAAAAATGTTGATAATACCCTACTTGTATTGAATATAGAAAAACGTCCCGTCATCCCAACAGTCACACTTAAAGTATACTCCAATCCAATTGAATCCACCAACACGTGAACTTAAACTTGATTAGAGTTATGCAAGCGCCGTTTAACTTAACGCAGGATTGTCGTTTCAGACCTTTCCCCAAAAATGTTGATAATACCCTACTTATATTGAATATAGAAAAACGTCCCATCATCCCAACAGTCACACTTAAAGCTACTCCAATCAAATTGATTCCACCAACACGTGAACTTAAACTTGATTAGAGTTATGCAAGCGCCGTTTAACTTAACGCTGGATCTAAGCGAATGTTTAAGTTGGCCGGAGCGGGTAATGGCTAATAATAACTGCGATAATAATTAAATTGCCCGCTGCTTAGCCCCACATAAATCACGAGAGTTAACTCCGACGCGATTAGGGCTGCCTACCGGGTGCCTAGTGCGAAAACTACTCGCTAGTCGCTATTACGGTAGACAATGTTGCAGTAAAGTAAAGTATAAGCTAAATACTGTTCCAATCAGATGCTGGGCAAGAGCAACCAACATTGAAATCATGTCTTCGCTACAATTGATGGGTAATAGAGGTTTAATATTGCCTAACTGTAAAAGGTAAATATATATAAAATATACTATAATAGCTCGTTAGATTAGTTGTTAAGTCTTAACTATAAGTTAGTTAACTGTTTTTTATTATTATTAGTATTGACGTCAATAAGTGCCTGTAAAGGTTTATATTGAATAAATAATTTGACTTTTAATAAGTCGTCAGCACCAAATTCTAAAGACTTTTCTGTACACTTAAGTGATCTTCCATCACGTTAACGAAATTTCTTCAAGGACGCTTTCATTTAGTCAACGTGCGAGCGACTGGTGACATATTCGCTTTGGTTGGTATTTGGCGTTGTTTTCAGTCCACCTTACTACTGAGTTGACTTGGGGAAATGCTTTCTCTCAACGCCTTCTCCTTCTGCGCTATGGGAGCCCTCCCCCATCATTTATATAAATCTGATGCCATAACAACAGTTAATCATAGACAGTTCCTCAGTAGTACCTATGCACTTCATCTTCTTACACCAATACGCACTGACCGCACAAAGCCATTGTAGCGGATTATGGCTCGATCTTCCTGTGGTATTATTCAAGTAGAAAGGGATAAGCCCAACAGTGCGAAGTTTATAAGCTAATAATCAGACAGATCGACGACCCCTTTCTCAGTTTTCTTTTACTTTTTTGCAACTTTACCGCCAAAAGCGTTCTCATCTACTTTTGCCAGCCCTGATGGTTTTGTGCCCTGTAGGCGACCGACCGATTATGACGCCTAGAGGTAGTATTTTAATGTGTAACTGAAGTACCCGAGTGACATTTTTATATAAGTGATAATAACATATGCGGAGAAAAATTATTGATGTCTTTATATAATCATTTAGGGACGCATAAAATATTCAGAGAAAACTTAAGGTGTGTCTTTTTATACCAATGGAAACGACATAATCTTGTGCTTTACTTATTTACTCGGATTCATAATATTCTGTTTCAACGAATTTAACTGTTATCTAAATACCGCTTTTATCATATTATCCAATTTATGTTTTGAGCAAACAAATTGATAAGGACATAAATATAAATTAATTGTCACGAATGTAGGTATGTCCGCGCATCATAGGGTTGCCACCTTTTTTAGGACGATTTAAGTATTTTTTCATTTTGTTAGAACAAAAATAAAGTGCATAGGATAAATGAGAGTATTCATTTATTTGTCCTTAAAAACGTATTTTTTGTTGCTCTTTGCGACATTTAACAAATATTTGTCTTTTACTTAAGTAGCTTTACGTAAATAGAGTATTTTAGCGTACTTTATTGGTGTCGTAGATTATAAAGTACGCCTACATGAAAAAGAGGACAATACTCTATTTTAGAGTACGGGTGGCAACCCTAGCGCATCACGTCATAACGGCTGCAACTGTTTGGTGAATTCTTTTCTGTAGTGTTTGTAATAATTTGTAAAATTGTCCTGACAATTCAGGACAATTTTTGCATGGAAGAAAATTATTAGGTGTTCACGCGGACGAAGTCGCAAGGGCCGCTAGTAGGAAATTAAAGAAAATTATAAAATAAACTTACCTTTGATGATCGTTTCGCTCGAGCTGCCCCCTGATTCTGTTGAAGAAAGAAACAAGCAACAAGTTGTTAAAATGTTATACAAGCAAAAGACAAATGAAAATGTTAGAAAAATTTTAAGCAAATGCGATCCATCCAAATTAGTTATAGAGAAAGTTAGCTTTTTGCTTTGACAGATTTTTTGCATGATTATATCTTAGTGTTCTAATTGTTCCAAAGCCATAACACAACTTGAGAATATATTGAAGGTTAGTAAGAGAAAGGATAATGAATAATGAAAACAAAGTATTTTTTCTTAAAAATTATTAGAACTTTATTATACATAAGTATACTACAATATTTCAGAATGAGCAGACAGAATGCAGATATATATGTGTTGAATTAATAATAACTAAATGTAGAAATTATTCAATATTTTTATTGCAATGTAATTTATTATCTATTAATAAGTTATAACTTGTAACATTATGTTGTTCCCACATTAAATCTTTAATAAAACAAACCCAACAGTTTAATTCCCAATAGGCATTTACTATATTAATAAAGCATTAATTTATCATCTGAAAAATGAATGGCATCACAATTATTACAGCCAAACATTTCACAACCAATAATTAAAGTCCGAATATCGTTGTCAATTTTAATTGTACCCTTTAAATGATGGATTATTAAATTTATCTGCATGCAAATACACCCGTGTAAAATGAAATCACCAATTTAAGTGAAATTAAATGTTATCAGTTAAGCTGATTTAAGCCGAATTAATCGCCGCCGAGTTAATGCGACTGATTTTGTAAACTTATAAGTAAATAAAAATTAAACCGTATCGCGTAGCGGTGAAAGAATACCTACTACCACCATTGAGGTACAATAAACTAGAGAAGACACCGCGAAGCAAGTTTGTGCGCAACTAAGGTGCAGCCGCAAGGTCCACAATCGCTTGAATCACGCGCAACCACTGAGGCGTTTGCAGCGAAAGTGCGGCCGGCTGGCCGCACTTGAACGGAACACAGGAGTGGTGAGCGGTGTCTTCTCTATACGTAGTAATAATAGCTCAATGACTACCACCCCCTCTCTTCCCTGGGTGTCGTAAAAGGCGACTAATGGACTAAAGACTGCACATACATCCAACAGCATAGAGCGGCGATGGGCTCACCACCTATCACGCTAAGCACATGTGCAGTCGCTATTTGGTGAAAAGTAGACTATGGCAGAGGAGTGCGGTTCTCTTTACCTAGTCTCTGACTAACCCATCGGGGATAATAGTAGTGATCATATGTATGTAGGATGTATGTAAATAAAATTGAAATAGGTACTGTTTGTTGGTAGCGCCTCCGATCCCTTGTTTTTATATATGATCGAAGGTTAGTGCATACTTGAGAATGGCTGGACCGTTTTGGCAATATTTTGTATTAAGGGGATCCTGCACGAAATTGTGAAAATTTACGTATTTTTAAGTTACTTGTAATAAGTACTGAATTAGTTAAATACATTAAAAGACCTTCCGTGCATGAGTTAGCCTGATCATTGCACAAGGTCGTGGCCTAGTTGAAATTTGAAACAAATTCTTTAAGCAATAACAAACAATACATAAATCGAATGACTCCTAAAAACATTTTTTTTCGACAACTTCCTTAATTTTACGCATGAAAATTCATACATGAAAATATTTGTATTGATATTCCGCAGGTCGCCCCAATCTTAAAAAGGTAAATTTTAATTTCTAACACAAGCGCGTGATGGTTTTGTACATTTCGCAGAATAAAAACATTGCTCTAATCAAATTACTAGGTCTGAAACTTCAAAGCAGAATAATTCTAAGTATGTATATCAATATGATTGATTTTGCTTTGAAGTTCATTATGAGACTTATGTCAAGTTTTGCGATCGTTGAGCACCGTAAAACCAAACACAATTAAAAATCAATTGTTTCGCGACCGCCCGGCGGTCTCATGATCCTTGACCTATTTGAATAGTAAAAATTAGTTCTAAAGGAAAGAAAAAGTTTGTCTCCGTACGCGAGCATGCTAATCGTCCTAACTCTTCTACTTATCACTTATTTGTATACTTCTCATCTTATATTTTTATTTATTGAAAAGGCAATCGCAAATAAGTCACTCAGGTCTACGTGCAAATATTATGTTCGCTGATTACACGTTTACCCAGCATCTTCCTTCATTAAAAGTAACGGGAGACTCGGCACCACAGGACAGACGAAAGAGGTTCTTCCGTTCTGTGTTCGGTACACATTACAGGATCAGCTATCTTGAGGACCAGTCTCTCTATACTACACAATAAAATAGTCAAGGACCTCACTCCTAATGTCACTATTTTTTTATTTAAGACGTCTCTGCGAAAGTTAAACCAAACCACAGGACAGCGACAATATCATTGTTTACCCGTGGTCCCGGTGGGTCGACCCATTACCGGGACTAAAGACTGGACAATATCTATATATTGTCCAGTCCAATTAAGTTCAATATCTATATATTTATATTTATACTCACTTACATGTCCAACGGCTCCATTATCACGCTCTATGGTGTACCCAGTAAGTGACGAACAAGTCCCATTAACAAGGATCTAAAAAAATCTCACAGTATGGCCCAGATAGCGGCATAATCGGCAGACCTTGGTGCCACTCGCGCGCCTCGCATGCTAAGGGCTCATGGCAATCAATTAGACGAATTGAGAAGCCACGTGAACACGTATATCACTAGCTTGAGAAGAAAATGTTGCTCAGCTGTGACTGTGATTTACGTTAGAGATGGGAAGCTGAAGTTATAAGTACGAACATTTGTAACAATTTTTATCTAGTTTTTATTTTTGGAACAGGTTCCTGCGGAATAGTGTTGTCCTTCCAAACGAAGACGCGGACAACAACTAAGTAGTTATCAAAGTAAGCAAATGTTACTCTCGTCCGTACTAAAATATCATACCGAGATTCCCTTTGCACGACTTATGTCTAAAATAAAAACGTCCATCGTTCCAAAATAGTCCAATTAGTTATTTGACCAGCCATAAAAATGTCCTACTCTAGAAACGACTGACCAGATACATGACCAGCTATAATAACGTCCAGTTAAAAAAAATGTCCAACAATAGAAACAACCGACCAGGTAGGCTACTCTTGAAACAGAATTGCATTAATCAATTTCCAATCACAAATCTAAATAATGTCAAATGGTACTTTCGTAAGCGATAATAGCGTCACATTGGAATTAAATTGCGTGGAAATTGATTGAACAAATTATTATCGAGATGGCGTTCCGGAATTATCTTTACTTAACCTAATATCGATACATATTAATCGCATTGGAATTGTATTAAGATTGAGTTATTGCGTTATTAAGTAAAGATAATACCAGAACGCCATCTCGATAGTAATTTGTCAATCAATTTCCACACAATTTAATTCCAATGTGGCGCTATTGTCGCTTCCAAAAGTGCCATGTGACATTTTTTAGATTTGTGATTGGAAATTGATTAATGCAATTCTGTTTCAAGAGTAGCCTACCTGATACATGACTGCCATAAGTAGTAGTCCAAATTTCACCAAATTACAACTACACATGTGCTCAGCCTGATGTGTGGTGAGCCCATCGCCGCTCTATGCTGTTGGATGTATGTGCAGTCTTTAGTCCGTAGTTATTCTATTTATGAACCGCCACCACACAAATCCTTGGTATTTATAATTATTTTAATATTCATAATTACTTTACTCGTCTAATTAGATTGGCAAAGTTGAATCAACCACACTTCTATTAATTTTACTACTAGTTGGCGTAATGATAATAATTTAGTAAAGTTTTTATTGCAAATAAAATGACGTAATGGCTAATTACCTACACCGTGATCTATACATATTTAAGCATCAACATAAGCTCTTCCTCTCTTAAGGTAGGTGTAGGTAACGTTGTCTCCGTAGGTACGGGAGCATGCTAACCGACCTAGCTCATCTATCACTTATTTGTATACACACATTAAACTAAGCACAAGATCTCCGTACCTACAAATATTATGTTCGCCGATTACACGTTTGCCCAGCATCTTCCTTTATTAAAAGTAACGGGAGACTCAATACCATAAAACAGACGAAAGAGGTTCTTCTGTTCTGTGTTCGGTACACATTACAGGATCACCAAGCTTGAGGACCAGTCTCCCTATACTACACAATAAAATAGTCAAGGACCTCACTCCTAATTTCACTATTTTTTTTATTTAAGACGTCCGTCTCTGCCAAAGTGCTTTATTTCAATGTGTGTGTTCGAAAAACTTTAGAAAATCAATCGAAATACTCGTTTTGCTGATATTTCATAAATCGATTAATGCCCCAGCCAATAGATACAATAAATACACAAACACACAAAAACATTAATTGGTAGACATTTTCGAAACAATTTGAGTTACCGCGACAAAGTGATAAATGATAATAGCGGCGACATTTCCACAACATTTTCTAGGAGCAGGTTTTACAGTACAAGTTGAAAGTCGTAATTAAAAAATATTTTTATAGCACGCTGCTCGCATCAATCATTCGGGTAACAGTAAAGGATAATTTATCAAAACACACAGTTTGTGGTTCATTTATATCGTTTGTGGCATACATGTGGCGAGCGTGTTCAGTTGTTCACGTGCTTGGGGTCCAACAGGCCCCGGTCACAATGGGGGCACGTGGGATGCGCGCGGGCGCAGTGAATCCCGTGAAATTGTGTCAAATGCGACGGTTAAGCAAGAGAGGACCAAGAAGATATTATTGTCAAGAATTTTAAACGAGACGTATTTTTTAAGAACTGATGTAAGATTAAATAAATCTACGTAAGTTAAGAAAACAGTAAACGAATTTATGGCCAATTTTTCTCATTCTCTCTGCCTCAACAAACTAGTTTCCACTGACTTCCTCGACCGCGTAAAATTCGGAATGTCCGCAAATAACCGAAAGAACGGGATATTTATTTTAGGTTTTTAAATATGGTCACACGCCCTTTAACTATCTCCATACAAATAATCACATTTGACTGATATTTTTGCACTGGCTGAAAGACAAACAAATAACACACTTTCACATTGTGTTAATCAAGCAGGCACGATTATGAGATTCTTAGTATTTTTCTTTCGAAACGATGCTGATAAATAAGATACACATAAAAAAAATTAAACTGAACAAACCAAATGCACAATGATCTCACAACACGCATACACCAACCTTTTATTAATACCGCATACACCTTGTACTAACCTGAAATAACAATAAAAAAAACGTTTAAAATCTTAACAAACAGCATTTATGGAAACATATTGATCATTAATCTCTGCGTATAAACAATTAATAAATGGGAAAGAAATTAATAAAAATCAAATTAAAAGCGATAAACTATTTTTATTAATACACTGGCCTGCAAAAATAAGTATCACACTTTTAAATTATTTTTTTTCTAAACTATAGAAGTTAGAGATTTAAAATAAAAAACGTTTTACAGCAATTTTATCAGCTTTTTTGAAACTACAGTAAATTATACAATAGTACCATTTTTAAGTCTTGTGTGTATTGTTTATCTTGTGTACTTTAAAAGTTATTGCAATTTTAAGAGTGTGATACTTATTTTTGCAGGCCAATGTATTCTAAAAGAAGTACCTAAGTACTTAATTCATGAGCTGTGTTAAGATTTTTTGTTAAAAATTAGTTTAGGGTAATTTCTCGCTTAATTCTGCCACCTCACATACGAGAGGTTAAAGGAATAATTAGTGATTTAGTGATTTTTTTATGTAGTTTTTAACTTCACGTCCACGCGAATGGTGTTAAACTCACATATAAGTTAACAACTATGAAAATCAAATTGCTCCATTATAAATACGTTTCAATCGCTCACAAGCTATCGTTATCTAGAATCATGTAACAGAACATTAATATTCATACTTTAATAACGCAACGCACATATTAACTTTATACACTTTTTAAATTAATCCCGCACCCGTGCCTAGTCTTTAGAACTGCATTTGCAAGACATTGAGTGAAATACTAACATACAAGGCAATTTGAATACTGTTGCATTTTAAAAGTCGATGAGACAGGTGCACTTGCACCCACTTTGGCGGAGGATAATGACGGTTCTAATCGTTTGCTTAACCAATTTAAACAGAAGATCTTTGAATGCCAGTTTGGACAACCTAGTATATCATTTCCTATTATGATCCAAAGTTCAAATTGTGAAATAAACTCTTGTTGTTGTTGACATTTTATATTACCTATAATTGATATTTTGCAAATCGTATAAAAGACAATATTTTATGGGAAATTCTAAAAATGTACATTAAAAGCAAGTATTATTATAAAAACTGTAACGTATTAATCTCTAAATATCTAGTAATACAAATACAGGAAAATCTTATTTCTGCAAATCTACTAATGTCTACTCACTATTACTGTGGGAATTTAAAAAATAATAAATATTCAAAGCAAATAATTTTTATGATGGTATTTTATCACCTTCATCATCATCACCACCAATCACCACCCACTGCTGCGTATAGGCCTCCTTTAACATGTACCAGTCTGACTGCCAGTCCCTTTTGTCCCTTTTATCACCTTAGACAATAATATTTCCAAAAGAAATGTGTTTGTACTTTTTATTTCATAATATTATTTGGTTATTACTTGCTGACCTATTGCATAAGCCTGTTTCCATGTATAATGCACGCAGCCTGGTCACACTAGCTGGTCACCTCCGAAATGATTGTACCACGTTCTTAAAAAAACTATTCACACTTGCGTACCGTCAACAAAAGCAGCTTCAAATCTATTTTTACTATGACAGACTATTTTTATTTAAAATTGATGTTTAAAATATGTGTTTTTGTAATTTTATTACTTTTTTAGGAACGGTAAGTAAGTAGCATTTATACATTGCGTAATTCTAAAACAACGTACCTACAATTTCATACGTTATATATAAAACATAAATTACAACATAATTGTCGATAATTCGATCAATTCAATTAATCGGTTTACGTACGGAGGTTGCGAAACTAGGGTTTAATATAATTTTTGGTATATTTTATTTTGCTTTATTCGGAAAACAATCAGTGACAAATTAACAGTTATTATAAAACTAACTTAACACTATGCACCATTAACATGTTTCCGCATATTATGTGTATGTTGGGTAGTTTCTAAAATTTTTCGGTTTTCGAAACTAGAATTAAATGCACAATATGTACTTTCATACTTTCTTCTGTCGAGGTCTGCCCTGAAAAATATATTTTTTTTTATCTGTGCACATATTTTTTAAAACTATAAAGTAACTTAATCTAGAGCTATAGCTTTAATCAAACATATCCACAAAAATACCGTGTATCATGGTCAATCGACCATGGTAACCTAGGTAACCTTTACGTTACACGTGGACTTTCGTTTGCCCGGTATACACGAGTTATTTTTTATTGTGCCGGATAAATTAAATAAATAAGGAAAACATAAAAATTAAATTTAAATAATGTCTATTAACGTTACTGAATGATATAAAAAAATAAATGCACATATAAAAACTGTTCCTGTATATATAGATGTTCCTTTTTTATTTTATAAGAGAATATTTAGAAACTTCTTCTTATTGAGGATAAGGATAGGTGTTAGTGAAAAATTTAAAAAACACGTTCTTAGAATTAATTTTTGAAGTGGTAAACAGTAAAATTAAAATCTGCGAAAATTATGAAATATTGTTGAGGCTTTATTCTGTGGAATAACCCGATGGAAACACGATTTGATAAAGTTGGCTCGATAGAATAAATTCACAAAGTTACATATTTTTGTGTCATTTTATCTTCTTTTCTAGGTTTTATTCTTAAAATAAGTGTTTTGATATTATGAGTAATTTACCAAAATGAAGTTTATAGATAACTTGAGGGATTATTATATTCAACCTTTTTTTTAAATTACATCTATCAATTTTTTAAAATATAAAACGCGATTATTCGCGCCGCTTTGCTGTTATACCCGCCCCTTTCCGTCGTACCGTCGAGAGAGCGAGAGAGAAGCGCTCGAAATACCTCCCCTTAAGTGCACGATCATTGTAGGTATTGCGGTGTCGATCGAGCGAGAGCTGTAACCGATTTGGGTATCGTAAAAGGCGAATAACGGACTAAAAGCATCTAAAAGCTGCACATACGTCCAACAGCAGAAAGCGGCGATTACGCTGAGCACATGTGCAGTTGTTATTTGGTGTGCCGTGGAGTGTGCCGGTGCACTGCTTTTGCGATCCTAATTGCCTATTCTCTGCTAACCCTTTCGGGATAATAGTCGTGCGACTCGTGCGTGAGTATCTATGTAATTGTTACAATTTAAGGCGACTGCTAGAAACCGCAAGAAACTTCAAGGGCTGCTCAGGGCAAGTGTTTCATGACAAAAATGACAAAAAATAAATTCGTGTTTTTTTTTATTTTTAATTAAGTAAATAATTCATTTTGTGAATTTTCATTAGATAGTCTTTGAGTATCTGATTTGTTTTAGAGCAATAACATAAGAAAAATAAAATTAAAAATAACAATTATTTACAACGCGCGGGCAGCGGCCGGTCGTTGACCCAACTATTGACCCGTCCGCGTCAGCCGGGCGATAAGTACCTACTACGTTAGTCTGCAATAAGACCAATTTTATTTTCCTATTACGAAATGTGCATATTTTTCTTATGTTATTGCTTTAAAATAAATAAGATACTCAAAGACTATCCAATTAAAATTCGCAAAATGAATTATTTAATTAAAAATGAAAAAAACAATAATTTTTTTTTGTCGTTTTTGTCATGTTTAAAATACTTGACCTGACCAGCCCTTGAAGTTTCTTGCGGTTTCTAGCAGTCGCCTTATATATCTCGCTTCCTCTACTATCCGTACACGCGTCACGCCCGAACAATATGTCCGCGCACATTTATCATCTCGATGTTGCCAGTGTCGCGATCGCGACGCGCGACGCCGCGCGACAATGGCCGCCATTGTTGCATGCGGACCACAGGATAGGCCACGCATGTATACCGAGCTCGTCATGTCAAATAGGTTATGTTGTGCTGTAAACAATACGAGGTAAAACATATGTTTACAGCATCGAATCTCATCGTCATCAGCTCATAATGTCCCATTACTGAGCACTTGGGGAGATTGGGCCACCAAACAGACACAATGCGGGTTGAGGGGTTTTAACGAATGCTATCTTACGACAACAACCGGAACCACCGGCTTAGCTCGCCTTTCCGAAGCACGGAGGAGTTCGAGATATTTTTTGTTTTGTCACCCATCTAGGAACCTGGCATTGCGAAAGTTGCTTAACTGGCAAGATCGCAAACCGAACGGCTCAGCTGCTGCGCTATCGAGCTCCCTGAATCGAATCTAATATTACTGAATTGCACTACGCCTACTTTCATAAAATGATATTTTGATATCAGTGGCGAAATTTTGATACGTTGCTACATTTGCGGAAGTGAATAAATGACAAAAAAAAATACAAATGCTTCTTTATTCCTAACGAGAAAGCACTTGGGCCACAACTTACCAATTTATGTTCCAAATCGTATGTATGCATGGAAAGAATAATAAAGATTATTTACTATAAGGTACGTGATGATAATTATGAAGGCGCACTCCCGGTGTCCTCAACTAGTGGGGAATTAGTGGCTCATCTTATCTCTGACTATCGGAATCCAACAAATCTTCTAAAGTTTATAATTTTGGCGACCGACTGCTACATAGATAATACGGTGGAAGCTAGTTAGGCGGACTTGGAGAGAAACAATCCACAAACCAAACAGAGTGCATTATGTAGGTTCACCAAATCACCACAGATATATATACACACATCAAAAGTGTCTAGGGATCAACATATATTTTTGCAATAACTTTTCTCCTGATTGATATTAATTAAAATTTTCTTTAAGGATTCATCAAATAAAGTGTTTTCGTTTGTCTACAGTAACGATAAACCAAGTCACCTTTGCATTAATAAAGAAATTTGCCATTTTCCTAATAAAGGGATTTTTGACATTTGAACCACTAACATTAAAGTTCGAAAAAAAGACTGAAATAACAGTTTTCTTTAAAATTTTATTGGGTAACTTAAACAATTAATAATCCGTGTTTCTACCGCGAACACTAACAACACAAGAACATCGGTTTGGCATACTCAAAATGAGTTCATCCAAATCACGCTGTGGAATGGCCGCCCATGTTCGTTGCAACAACAAAAAAAGGTGTTCTTGCGACTGGATACCCTCCATATTCGGCAGAGCTCTTCTCTGTAGCATATCCCATGCATGCTCAATCGGGTTCAAGTCTGGCGACTGAGCAGGCCAGGGCATGACATTGATGTTAGCTGCGGCGAGAGTCTGTCTTACAACTCTTGCGGTGTGCGGTCGTGCATTATCATGCATTAACTGAAATAAGGGACCGGTCTGCACTTGTAGAGGAACGATGACGTCTGATACAATCGTCTCAGCATAAATTTGAGCGTTGAGGTTGCCTCTGATCCAAATCAACTCAGTTCTTCCGCCGATCCAAATACCCGCCCATACTATGATGGTTCCACCACTATAAGGATGGACTTCCTGGTAGGATTTTAATCGCTGTTGGCGTCCAGGGGTTCTCCAGTGTCGTATACGTCTTGTATCCGGTCTCATACCAAAACGAGACTCATCAGAAAAGCACACGAAACGCCATTGTTCTTCTGCCCAATTTCTGTGTTCAAGAGCCCATTGATATCGAATCCTACGATTGTGCATTGCTATAGGTGGTACCCTTAGCGGTCTTCGGGAATGAAGGTTCACTTCATGCAAGCGGTTTCTGACTGTTTGGTCGCTAATTAAGTTCCCTGAAGAGTGATGAAGCCTCACGGCTAACATCATGGCGGTTATTGTTGGAGCTCTTCGAGTTGTGATTTGAATGTATCGGTCTTGTCTCCGTGTGGTGCAGCGATACCGTCCTCCATGGCGCTCAGCCACGGTACCAGTGCTTCGGTAACGTGTCCAAAGTCGACTGATAACACTCTGACTTGTATTCAGAGCTAAAGCCACAGTACGTTGCCGGGAACCAGCTTCTATCATTCCCACGGCTCTGAGCATTTCTGCCCTGCTTAAATGACGTCGCCGCTCCATAATAACGTTGGTTTTAATCAGTAGTAGGGAAACAGTAGCACTAATAATGTCTTCAATGCGTTGTATGTTTTTATAGGGAAAATATTGACAGCTGATTTTCATCTTTTACTAGAAATTGATTGAAAGTTTCTGTTTCAAATTATGAAATGCACCAAAAAGGATCTATATAAATTTATAAAATCATAAATTTATTACAAAGCCACATCTCAATCTCAAGAAATCCGCATAAAAATGCTTGATCCCTAGACACTTTTGATGTGTGTAGATGTAAATCTATATCTGTGGTTTCACCCGTACGACCAGAGACTAGACCTTAAAACTAAAGTAGTAAACATAGACTTCAAGATCATGTCATGATTGCATGAGCTATTTTTTTTTTCTTATTATTGATTAGCTAACAGCGGTTTACAAATATAGCTAGTGTCAAGTACGGCAGACACAATTAATCATTGCCTTAGCTTAAAGTACTTAATGAGTGATAATAAAAATGTTTAATTGTAAACCCCGAACTCACTTGAGTTGCAGCAACTCAACTACACGGACTTTTAGAAGACATTGATAAGTCACGTTGCACTGTTTTGTTTCATTTGGCTCATGGACGTTCAGGAAAATTTAACGGTTAATAATCCAGCGTTATATCACAAAAAATATTCAACATAACACAAATTTAAGAAAATATAATTAAACTGCAGACATGACGCTTTATTTTCTCGTCAAAACGTCCAGCTTTCTTATTAGTTCATTCTGAGGGGGCTGCAGTCCCTAAGGAAGAACCGACAAACTTACAATGTGAAAGTATTGATGTAGGTATCAGTAAAGTCTATAGTTATATAATTAAGGTGTATTCACAGCGTGAGCAGTCGGTGCCATACAGCAATGAAACGCGTGGCCACGTTAACACTGCATCAAATTTTCTGAGAAGCAATTTTCATTAACCCGACGGCAATTTACATAAATCTACATCTTCTCACCTCATATCAAACTGCCTCGACGCGATCGTATCGTAAAATTTAACATTGTCAGTTTCTGTATCACGGTGCGGCCGTCTCTATTTAACGGCTCGTATCGTCAGTCGAAAAGCGAGACAGAGTTACACGAGATGACCGCATAAAATTAAACTGCGAGCCAGAATTAACATTGGTTTCTTTAAGTAAACAGAGGTTTCGCATGAGTTAAAACCAAACATTTCAGGCGTCACTCCTTGCGCATGATCTGATTTCGATTCGAAAATGATTCTTCGAAATGTAAAATTAAGGTTCAATTTGTGTGAACCAGCAATTTCGTGCGTACGTGTAACCTGAAATTTACACACTGTCATAATTGGATTTCCGCGGAGTAATAGTTATTGGCTGTAATTATTTAGCTCTGATATCATCGGACAAGTTTGACCCGGTATGCTGAAAGTTTTGACCTACTACAGAGCTACTACAATGTAATCCTCCATGCAGACTACATTTAAAAAATTTAATTATATAATATTACATGTTTCTCTAAGAACCATCTTGGTAAGTACACCACCACTTGTAAAATTTCCCCTGTATACATACAGGTAAATAGAGTACAGATGTAAATAATTTTACAAGTTTATCACAGTGTCTTGTGATTAAGCTAATTAAGCGGTTGTTTTATCCTACACAATTTGATCTCTTAAAGTGCAGCTTGAACCAAAACGTAGCTTTTGATGCGACAAGCTTAAAACTATATAAGCTTGTCGCATTATGAACTATCATAACAACCTATAAAAATCCCATTACACTGGTATGCGTGTTAATGTCAAGAATATTAACTCCTGATTCGATAGTGGGATACATAAAAATATATAGAATTCCCAAAGTCCAGAGCAGTAACATGTTTAAAAGCTGATTAAGTAATAATTATAGTACAAAACATTCCTAGCTCTCATTCTTGACACCGCAATGCTCACGATTAAGCGATCATAGTATAAGATAAAATAACGCTGTATTAGATTAATTATACATTTAATCTTAATGATATTGATAAGATATAGCAAGGTCCGATAGAGTCAGGGGACGTAACGCTGCGCTCTCATGATTTATTTTGGACCCCCGCCAAAAGTAAATATTGGATGAAAAAAGGAATAATAAAATATTTGACGTAAAAATATGAAGGTTTTCTTTCTTTAAATACAACTTTTTGCCTGCTTTTTAAATCCTATATTTGTAAATGCGTGCGCTCACCCTCGCGGTCAAATAGCGACCGACAACGACGCGCCGTCATTGGTGCAGGGGGTGAATAATAGCGGTCACGCGCATGCGCTTTGATACCGAGGTGGCCGCGCGCTAGAAGACAATAATTTTAATTTTCTTAAGGAAAAGTTGAAACAAATGTGAGAAAAATATTTTTTTTTATTTAATTAATTGTTTGTACTGCTCCTATTGGATCACGTGAAAAAATTTGGCGGGTGGTCAAAATTTAACCCTGTATAACCAAAATTATATTTTCATCTTGGAGGCTTCTTGGAGCTGCTACCGCTGCTCCGCTAGACAAGTAGCAAACGCTCCCTGTCTATTCATTATCGTTTGTCTATTGGTAGACAAGTTTACAGTTCACTAATTCACTAAAGCTAGTTTTAAGAAAAACTATTACATTTACATCATTGAATTTGCCATACACATGTAAGGTAACAACAACTGCCATGTCAAAGTTAAATTATTACCTTCCGTTGGCAACATATTTATCGCTAAACACAATTGAATTGCCTGCACACATCAGTAACACAGACATCTCTCCAATCCACATGACCAACAGATGAACAGACATCGGCTCCAGACACGTCTCACTCAGCTATTGACGCGTCAATGCGGACTGTTAATTTGACAAGCTAATTAAGGCGAGGAACTTTCGAGCAATTAAGGCGACACAATCGGACAGGCGGCCGATAAAAGGCGTTTTGTGGGACGCGCGATGATATTCATCACGGCCGGATAATTCGCGGACAATTTGCTTGCTTTATCAGTACATAATTATCCGAAACTCGCGAGTTAATGGACGGTTGCGGTGGTGTGCGGCGCGAGTTGGCGACGGCGAGCGGCGTGGCGTATGATCTTTAGTGCCATGCCATACCAACTACTGTGTCCATGATGATGATGATGTTCTCCCAGACGTATCCGTCGACGGCGACACAGACAGTCTCCGAGGCATAAAGCAACAAAGGTAGAATTATCGCTTTGTATATAGCGAGCTTTGTGTGGAGTTTCAGGTCATGTGACTTCCAAACTCGTCTGTTTGGTCCACCAAAGGCCGCAGCGGCTTTCGCGATCCGTGCAGAAATCTCTGACTCGAGACGATTATCACTGCGCACTAGACTCCCAAGATACCGGAAAGTTTCTGCTTCATCTAGAGGTTTCCCTGGCAGGTAAACAGCATCATCGTCCGCAGATTTTCCTTTTGCAGGCTGTTTAAGAATCTGGGTTTTGGAAGCGCTAATTACTAAGCCAAATTTGCGGCAAGATTCGTCTAAGTTGTCGAGATAATTCTGAAGGTAGCTCACGCTGTCATGCTATCTGTCAGCCATAAGGCAAACATCGGCAGCATACAGAACTTCTGTTACCGGAACAGAGTGTCTTGCGTTTTGCTCTGAATTGCGTAAGGTCGAAGATGCTTTTGTCCATACGAACGTTTACGGAAATCGGATTCTTACAGTTCCTCAAAGCGTCATTCACTACTGCAGCAAAGTAGATGGCGAAAAGGGTCGGAGATTATAAATGGAGCATCGCTGAAGACTGGGCTATAACCGACACTACTCTAACCCATAAATCATATTGACTTGCAAACTACAGCACAGAAAAAAAATAGTGCAATCATAGTATCTGACAATTGCGTTCAAGAATTGAAGATTTAAAATTATTTAGAAAAGAGGAACATCAGAAGGAGCTTCATTTAAGTCCGCCTGACTAGCTACCACTAGCTTTTAACCTACCGTACCACTTTGTCTAAATCTGCTCCTATAATAATAACAATTAGTTACTTTTCGTTTTTTTGAGACCTCACAGGTAATTAATAGATACTTACACATATTCTCAATTACGATTCGTTATCGTCACTTACTTACCTACTTGACTTGTGCCTTATTGTACCTACTCAATCCAAAATAACAATTTCTAGCTATTGGTCTTCCTAAAAATAAATGCATAAATATTTCAAAAAGAACGGTGCCGAATACGTAACCGCTCGCACCTTACACCACACGCCAAAATATTGCACTCCCGCGCATCTTCGCGCAAGAGTAATGCGCACCGCGCCGCCGCCATGTTATTACAACGTGAATTATGGCGTTGACACGTATAGTGGCCGAATCACCCGCACATCAGACAAAGGCGATAATTAGGCGCGAAATTTAATTTCCGCGAACGCGTTCGAAAGCGTATTGCGCAAGTGTTAATTAGGATGTGTGTCCATCCCGCCTTGTTAAGGGGTTTGTGCTTAAACAAAGGTTAGGTTAAGCGGCAAGGCAAGGTGTAAAGTTGAGTTCCGTGTACCCTGCAACGGGGTTACTATCAAATCAAATATTACGTAAATTACTTCTTTTTGACCTCATCCCTCCTTCTCCCTTCCTCCATGGGAGTGAGTAGATGTTCGCGCATCGCAACGAAAACGACCGAGACGGCTGACGATGACGACTGGATCCGACAGGAAGGCAGAGCGGCAACGAGCGGTCTTTTTAAAAATGGAACTAGTATTCCGTGCGCTCGCCGAAGACAAGATTTCCGGCGCATTTGCACTTGCAGATGACAGCTCAATCACGTCATTTGAATTGTTTCCAATTTAATGTAATTTGCCAAATAAACTATTATTCGCATCTAAAATATGAAATAATCATTAAAGAACACCCTGCCCGACCTGTAAACACCGTTCTCATTACTAATTCGGCAACATCAGGTCCAATTTACCGTCTATAATATTCCATCACGCACAAAGAAATTTGGTAACTCGTTTCTTTGTCGCACGCACTTCCAAAAGCTCTAACATACTTTAAGATATAGAAACGTTGAAAAAATTACTACCTCAGCAAGTAGGAAATCAATCGCGTCCTCAAGACTACTTCAAGGAACAGCGGGTCTATCGGCAAAAAAATATGGATATGGACATGGGCTTCATTTGACATTTGAAGCCCATATTTTGTTCTTAAATGGGCATATTATGGGCTTCAAATGTCTAATGAAGCCCATCCATATTTTTTAGCCGATAGGGTAGCAGGAGCTGTGATCAATGTTACACTTGATTCAAAAGTAACCTCGTCTGACGGTATCTCGTATTGGAGTTGAAACACTCCGTACAAAGTTGCGAATGTGTACAGGAATTTATTTAGCAAATAATTTTACAGGTCGACTTTTGACAACCAATGCCAATGTCCCAAAAATAACGGTCACGAATAATTACATACGCACATCGATACCTACATGAAGCGCATTTAGCAGAAGGAATCATTAAAAGAAAAATGGAACGTGTATAAGTTCAAAAATGTGTACACTAATAATCTTCGCGAAAACTACACAAACTTGAGACGGTAGCCGAGAGGATAGATGCTCGGGTTGAATGCGAGAAATCGTGGTTCTATCCCCATCGCTCCGTTAGACTACTGACGTGAACCCACTCCGACACAGTCATTTAGATAGGATGGGTTAACAGGACTATTATTAATGTGTTAAACGTACATTAATTTTTTTTTTTATTATACATATGGAAGAATAGGTGAAAGCATTCAATACCCAGTTATTCTGATAGCGCGGCAAATGAAAAAGAACTGCGATCAAAGAGGAGCGAGCACCCTCAGAGCCACTCGAGTCTCGACCGGCAGCGGCACCGCCTTAGTGGAAGGGCCATTGAGGTATCAGAACTGGTACAGATATTCCGCGAACTGGTCAGATATGAGCCGCAACGTAGTGCCTAAAATCTTGCTACGCGGTGTCGCCTCTAGTTAAAATACCTCAACTGACTCCCCTTTCCTCGTTTTACCTATACTTTGGTTAAAAAAAAACATTACGTGCACAAATAAATTTTTATTATTATTGTAACGTCTGTGATCATCAACATCATAAGCTTATAAACATCCTACAGCGGCTCAGCCTTTCATAGCCACGTCGGAGAAATTGGGACATACCGTCTTCTACACATCCATACATCTCTGGCTAGACTAATACTGGTCGATGGGCTTCCACGTAAACAGCTGAGATCAACGGCTTATCGTGTCATCCAAAACAGGGAGAAGTTCCAGATATTATAATTTCGTTCCCCTTCCGGTGACATTACAAAAGTTGAATAAAGCACGTAATATTTGACGTTTCACTATATTGAATCACTAAAATTTAAGCAAATTACAAGATTGCAACCTGAACGCGCTGGCCTAACATACTGTTAGTATTTCGTTTTAACTGTAAATAACGTCGGAGCGAAGACCAGAGAGCCACTTAGCAGCCACCGGCTTATTGGTTGCTTGCACTTGCACTGCCTCCGTCGCTATTGGAAGCTCTTTGCTGCATTAAACTAGAAATAGACGACGACGTTTCTGATAGAAAGAAAGAACGTGTATTTTCATTTTCCTTTAATAACGTTCAATATATGCTTTTAATGCGTTTTTATTTTATTGTGATTTAAACCAATTTTTATAGGTAAGTGTTAATACGTTAGTGCAAATACAATCTCGCATGATGTAAAGTGAAGAAGGCTTACTCAAGAAGAGACTATTCACTCTAGTCTGGAAAAAGCTCAAGTTATACTAATTTCACTCCTTAAACAATAAAGGAGCTCGTCATTATATATGTTTTTTGCGTATATAACGCTGGATAAAGCTACTTAAAGATAGTGTAACGATGTAAAAACGACTGCCACAGGCGCATATTAATTTTTTGGAATCAACTTACTTTTTCCTTACGTAAGCGAGATTAGCCGTAGCGACAAAGAGCTCCTGCCGTAGTGACCGAACGATCTCTGAAGATTTTCTAGTTCTTACTAGATTCTCTGAGGCTTTCGCGAAGAATGACTAGAGGTATCACATCCATTCAGCATTACAAAAGCAGCTTGCGACGATGCGTCCAGTAAATTTGTAGTTCATTCAACGTCATAATACGGCAGTCTCAGTCAGCGCTAATATAAAAAAACGCAAGAAACAGAGAAATCGCACGTCACATAGCAAACCGCCAGTGGTCTTGCTGAGCAGCAGCGGCAGCGGTCCGATCGAATTGCGATAGGCGCCGCAGCTTTCTACGATCGACAGCGCAAACTATTCAGACGCACTTGTTTCCTAGAAACATTGCTATCAGTGATTTCTCGAATAGTGTCGACATTAGACACTTCGATGATTTTTTTCTTATAGAACTCTAGAGAGAACATTTTCTGGCCTTATTATTCTATATTACCTGAAAGTTTGAAATAATCAGAGCTTTTAGAGGCAAGATATTATATAAGTGATAACAACTATACGGATTTCAAAAAAACGTGTTTGCAATAATAGCGACTACTGCTTCAGTTTAGAATAAAGAGATGAGTTCTGTTTAGTAATGCATATAATAATATAACCAGAAATTTATTAAGTTTTAGAAGTAATTAACATACTAGTTAGACAATGATAACACAGAACATTTTTCAAATCAGATGAGGTAGAGGATCATTTAGCTATACCAAACTATATAAATAATGTTCCATAAACACTCCTAATAGCAATTACTTGTACTATGAGGTATTGTAATACCTCCTCCGAGGGCTCGTAACCCCAACAGTGATATTACGTGGCTTTGGGTATTGACCACCACGAATTCCGTTAATGACGCTTCAAAATTCATTTTCCGTACCCACTTCCTTGACATTTTAAGCACACATACTGCCTAAGTGCTGCTTGCGCTAGAATTTTAAATCTGGATTGTTTCAGAGCACCATAATGCTTAAAATTAGGATAAGCGCCAAATCTTGGTTTAAGGTTTTAGAACAAGTCGCTTTAAGTAGCTTCGCCTACCTCAGGGCTAATTCTTATTTTAAGTACTCAACTTTACAAACATTTATTTACTATTTAAGTCCACATGCTCGCAAAGAGATACATAGACGACTGTTTCCACATAATCAAGAGAAAACGCCTTTAATGACTTAATAAGAATCCTCGCGCGCCGTAGGCGTGGTGACCAGAGGCCTCGCTAGTGATTTCACCTTCCGTAATCGATTGTAATTCCCGATGCTCTCCTCGGCTCGAGTAATCGATTGTAATTCTCGAAGTCTCACTTTCGATACGATAGGTGTGAAGGAAAAGTAATTTGCGCCTCGTTGGTTGCAGTTTAAAAGCCCGCTGCTCAAATTGTTGATCATAATGGTCTGTTGTTGTACAGATAAATTGTGAAATGCATACACAAAGTATGACTACACCTGCTTGCAAGTTAAGAACGAAATACAAGATTTTAGTTGAAAAATGACAGTAATCAACCCAAAAGCATATTTGGTAAATAAGGGAATATTAAGTAGCTATCCGTATAATTTATATTTAAGTCAAACCTTATAACTGCTGAATCTGAATAATATAATGATGATTGCCATTTTAGTGAGATAAGTAATTGTTCAGAAGTACGAAAACATCTTTAACAGCTATATGAGAAATGAATACAAAACTGTTAATGGCGATTTACCAAATAGAACCCTAATACTTGACAGGCACTCATTTTTCAAGACTATGTATTTATTATTTTTTACCTACACTATTTAAAAAAACTAATAAAGTTATACTTACTAAACATGTGTGGGTGAAAACATACGCTAACCAATAGCTTGTCGTAAATAATTAAGTAATTAACAACCTAGGCGCATTAAATAAACTTATATCGGACCTCAAATGTGGGTAGCATGAATAATTTAAAATTGCCATTTTTTTCGCTGGCATCCCACGGCCCGATTAGTCAGTATTTCGACATTCCCGTCCCACGTGCGCGCGGTTATTAACATAAAATGCTACAATTCATTGTGCAATAAACGCGAAATGCGATTTTATCTAGCGACAGAATGGAGGTGTAAAATTCTGCAAGGCGATTTTTCGACAAAAACCAATATTGGCACAAATGATTGCGCGCCAACCGATGTAAAAGTTCCACAGTCTGGTCGAGTGTTTTCCTTCGGGGCTTGGACAAACATTGGCGAACAGGCGTTGGCCCACACGGCTACTTGTCAACCGGCAGTTTGCGCGGGTATAAAACGAAGCTATATTTTAGTTTTCGACTTCATTGTGTACATTTACACCCTCACATTGAATTTTACGACAGTCATGGAGATGTTTCTATATTTGTTACGACTGTTTGAAATTTATTTGTTTTTGTTTACGTGTAACGCTTGGCGAAGGACTGCGAAGCAGGCCGTGGGGAATATAAAATTCTTCAAGGTTCCCAGAGTTTTTTTGTTACTGAGTCAATTAAACAAGCTTATTATGATCACCTAATGACAAACATTAGCTACAGCCTATTGAACGTGCAATATTTAGTTGTGCCAGGTATCACGAGCGCATTGTAGACGCTTCAGTTCTTATGCCTCTTTGACCTGTTATATGCTAGGTGCTAAATAAATATAGGTAGTAGGTACCCCCTTTATCGAAAATCTGCATGGCAAATATATGCTTGGCGGCAGGAATAGGTAAGTAGGTATTACACGGATTTTTCTTTGTTGGCTTGTGCCAAATGAGGACGATCAATATTGATCAGTTGATCACACAATACACACCTTATATTTAACATTTGTTATTACGATTTAGAACTTAGTTACTTACTTACTTACATAGGAAAATACAAACACATAAGTTAAAAAAAATAGACACAATTTCAAAAACATTTAGGTACTTTATATCTTATGTAAGTACTTTGTTTCACTGAACTATTTTCATAAACTCACAAATTAATAAAAATGTTAAATGTCATACTTATCATTATTTTATTGTAAAAGGCCAGTTATATTATCGGAAGCCAAGTACCTAAATTCTTTTCGTCCTTTTACCAATCTGATACTAGCAGAAAGAATAAACAACCTCATTTTCGCTCAGAAAAACAATGTCCAGTGCATTTACAGATTATATTCCAGATGAAACAAAGCTCATACAATTTCGCTAACCGACAAAGCGGCATCGCAAATCTCATTTGCAGACAACAAACAGATAACTATCTCATTCTTTCAACAATGGCCGCTGGTCTCATAAAGAGCCTAATTAGTAATATTCCGTGTGCATTGTGGTAGCTATCTCGGTGCGGACAATAAGATGGAAGCGGTTTTATCTAGGCCGATACGGCTGGAATGGCTGCGGGAGCGACAATTATCAGCCAATGACGTCTGCGTGGTGCGTTTTCGTTGATACCCCCGTATACTGCAAAACGGTGTTTCCTATCCAATTCTAGTTCAGCGCGAGCATCGCGAAGCTCGCTCGGGTATTGTGCAGCAATAGAACGGCGGCAAGGATATCTGCCTGCTCAGTTTCTCGTTGCCGGAGCCTGAGATACGATCGTGGCTCGAATACGTAATGGTCGGTAGTGCTCACCCGTGTAGCTCCTGTTTATTGTTACCGCTCTTGTCCGAGAACGTAAATTGAATAAGAGCCTGCGTAGAAAGCTACCTAAGGGGGAAACATACAGACGAGCGACGCAATGCGATTATTATATTCTCACCATCATCGGCATATAATTTTGTCACTGTTTGGTAGGTAAACCCCATGGGAAGGATGGGTAAACCCCATGGGAAGGATGGACTATGACCCGCCACGATTAGTACTTAGGTTTAATGGGCTTATCATACCTTCCGAAGCAAGGAGGATCCATACAAATTTTATTTTGGTCACCTATCTACCCAACTTGCAATTTAGCACGTAGAGGCTCTACGGAGGATAATTAGAGTTGTTAATACGTTCGTGTAAACATACTTACAGGCGACTAACGCAATTGTTACATTCTCGTTTACATCGAAGATT
This sequence comes from Scoparia ambigualis, assembly GCA_963921215.1. NCBI lineage: Eukaryota > Metazoa > Arthropoda > Insecta > Lepidoptera > Crambidae > Scoparia > Scoparia ambigualis. Next base: position 4,277,098 of record OY992522.1, read on the forward strand.
GAGTAGGCTTCGTCAACGACCTCAGCCTTCAATTAGCCAATAAAAACGCGTCATCATTATTTTTATGAATGAGCGAAACGTACAATGCATTTTGGATTCACGGTTACTTAGGTAATGCCAATGCCAGGGTGAAGTTGTCAGTGTTTTCGATAACTTATTCGATGAGTTGTGCATCGTTGGATTTAGTGTCATGTGTGCCTCGGCCTAAGGCGGTCGGCACTGTTTCCTAACATAAAGTGGACTCTAAATCATAATTTGATTTATTGGAACTGTTTATCGATTGATAGTGCGTTTACTTTCCAAGTCACGTGTTACCGACTCAGTTATTTTCTAATATATAATAACGGCAGCTGTCTGGAAAAGGGGTTAGGAATTTTTTTATAGTAGCTATTTGTTGGAGCATTATTACGACCCGCATTGTCGCTATGGCGTTAGAAATGTTTGTTAAATTACAGAAACCCGATTTAGTGTGATCAAATCGATAGGAATTTGGATGAAAACAAATCAAAAGTCTTGTTTTGTCCTTGACTTGATTTTACTTTGGTAGGTTTTTTTTTATTTTAAACCAAAATTGACGCAATATAATTTTGTAAATAAAATCCACTAAAATGTAATGTAAAATAGGGGGCATACTGTTACAAATTTCAGTTTTGAATAGTCACCGGCGACGTCGAATACGTGTTAAATTATTAGTACTTACCTAATTGATATCACAGTGTAAGAATTATTGGAACCGGATCAAAAATTACCTTCCAGTATTATTATAATCATTCAAATAGTTTAAATTCTCATTATAACGGGACCGATCAATTATTAATTTTTTCAGTTTTAAAAGCCTTTTAGATTAAATCTTTATTTGGTCGAAAATAAGGGTGAATTTGCAAATCAGGGTGGTCAGTAACTTCAATTCTAAAAGAGATACGAGTGATACGACAGATTTTCTAACCAATACAGTCTGTAACAGTTCGGTATGAGCCTGCTGTATTAATAACGATTAAGTTTACTTATGATTCAATTCCGCTGTGACAGGTCGCCAAGACGAACGCAGGCATCATATAGGTACACCCCCTATAAATATGTATGAGCGGGGTGGGAAGAGCGATGAAGGTCATAATTCGCTACCATTTGTTTTTGAACGTATGTAAATAAAAGTTGAATTTATAGAAATCTTGTAGTTTTTATCAAAAATTAAAATTATGGTTCAAAATCCCCATCGACGAGCTTGATGGCACAGTGAATTTGTTTTAGATTTTGTCAGTTAATTTTCAAAACACTACGTGGAAGTGGCATGCAAAATTCTCATACAAAATAGAAAAACAACGTTTCGTAGTCCCCTGTTTCTTCCTTCAGAACTGGACCAATTTTTAAGTATTTTTCAGCATCGGTTAAAGAAAGAGATTTTCTACGTCTGTATGTTTTTTTTTTGCATTAAGGCATTTATTTAACAACCAGGAGCCTTCAAAATTTAGCGAAATCACTCCGTTTTAAGGTGTCTTCAGAAACATTAAGCGGCTGTTCAAATAAAAAATCAAACATACAGACATAGAAAATCTCTTTTTAACCGATGCTGAAAAAGTAATAAAAATTGGTCCAGCTCTGAAGGACGCAACAGGGGACTACGAAACGTCGTTTTTCTGTTTTAGATCTGAGTTTTGCATTGAATTTTGCATCCCACTTCCACGTAGTGTTTCCTTTTAAGAAACTTTCGCAATGCCGGTTCACTGGATGGGTCACCAAATAAACACAAACAAAACACCTCGAGCTCCTCCACCCAACCCGCATTAGACCACGCAGCGTGGTGGATTGTTGTTTGTTTAAATATACTTTATAATATTGGAATATTTAAAAATAATATCTTTATTATTAAAATTTTTGCATTCACAATGCTATCTAAACAGATATAGGATAAAATGTTTACTAGAAAAAAGAACCAGTCTCAGGAAAGCTCGAATGGGATTCGAAATTTCGAACCCATTCTTTTCTTGCTTTTCTGAGACTGGTTGCTTTTTTCTAGTAAATATTGTATCCATCATTAAAAAAGAAAAAAAAAATTAAATTTATTTAACCATATTCTAGTCATTGCTTCTATGCATTTTTTACGCAGCTTACGTTTAATGAATGAAATGCCATCGACAAACAGTAAACAAATGGGTACACTTAACACATTAAAGGTTTTACAAGTAATTAAACAATGTTCCATGTAAATGTAAATGAAAGTAATTATAAGCTGTTTGATTTGCAATCAATTTATATACGTCTACGAATATTAGCATAAAAGTAAATACTTAGGTGTAAATTATCATAGTAATATACATATCCGTAAACATTGCTCAAACAATTATTTGCCACCGATATAGGTATAATATTATGTAGATTTTTTCCACATCGGAGAATTTACAATATTTTTAGTATTAGTTGGATTGATATAGAAACTCGGTTTAGAAATTTTCTCACAACAGGGATAATACAGATAATAATAATAATAATAATTAAATTGCTATTCCTGTTGTTTTAGCGTGGACTATCTTTAAGGGTTATTTGTTACTTTATAGTGAAACACTGTAAGTTTAAACCACAATAACTATTTATTTTTTTATTTTGCACGGAATACAATGCTTGCACACATAAATCGTAAACGTCAAGACGACAATCAACAACAAAAGATTAAATTTAGTGCAAATGAAATGGCAGTATTGCCAGTTAATAGTGTAGGATTCCTACATGCTCCCGGCCTCAAAACAAGAACATAGAGTTTACATAAAAAAGGACATCTCGTCTAACTCGAAACATGGAACGTTTGTTATGAAACAAGTAAAATAGTCCTTATTTAAGGGCACGTCACTTACAAATGTTTACAAAAACAATACCATGAAATACAGCCTAACTAAATACCTACTTCTTAGTTGGCTTAACTAAATACTTACCTATTTATTAGCTAAGTACAATCAATGGGGAGCAAGCATATTTTACAGTAGGTAAAAGGGCAGTAGCCCTTCTATGTGTTTTCCCATTTGAAGTTCTCAACTCTGCAGTTCTGACTCTGTTATCAGAACCTGGAAATACATTTACAACTCGAGCCATCGGCCAATGAAGGGGTGGAGAGTTATCCTCCTTTAAAATTACTAAAGACCCTACTTTAATATTGTCTGAACTATTTCTCCATTCGGGTCTGCATTGAAGAACATTGAGATAGTGCTTACTCCGCACTTTCCAGAAACTCTGAAACATATTACAACAAATATTCCAAAAATTCAACCTATTTATAGGCGCGTCTATTACATTCTTGTCTGGAAACGCGTTCAATGCACAACCAATTAGAAAATGTCCTGGAGTAAGACAAGAGTAGTCATTAATGTCGGTAGACCGAGGAGTTAAAGGCCTACTATTTAGAATTGACTCTATTTGACATAATACAGTACATAGTTCCTCGAAAGTTAACAAGGCTTTTTGAGTAACTCTTCTTAGATGAAATTTGGTGCTCTTTACTGCAGCATCCCATAAACCCCCGAAGACAGGCGAGTAACTGTATTAACGTAACGTACTAACGTATTTACCTGTTTCCTGTAGCTTTGTGGTGGCAGCTTATTTTACAAGCTTTGATTTAACTTGCAATGTATGTTTTAAATAACGGGTAGAATTTTGCAAGTCAATTTTGATCCACTTGCCAGGTACCGATTGAGCTGAAATTTTGCATACATGTGTAAATCGCGTGACAATGCAATATTATGATGACATGGTGCTGATCTGATGATGGAGCTGGAAGGTGGCCACAGGAACTTTGCAATGAAACAACACAACCTCATCGAGTTTGGGCTCGTTTGAATCGTCTTGACGAGTAGTTTGTCTTTCAATGGTAACCAGGATCTGATGATGGAGCTGGAATGTGGTCGTAGGAACTCTATAATGAAACGACGCAACCCTATCGAGTTTCGGCTCGTTTCATTCTTCTTGACTAGTACTTTGTTTTTAGATGGTTACCAGAGTATAATCTGATGATGGAGCTGGAAGGTGGAACTCAGTAAAGAAACGACGCAACCCTATCAAGTCTCGGCTCTTTTGATTCGTCTTGACACTCGTCAAGAATCACTTTGGTGCTAGATGGTAACCAGGGTCTAATGATGGAGCTGGAAGAAGGCCATAGGACCTCAGTAATAAAACGACATAACCCCATCGAGTATGGGCTCGTTTCAATACTCAATACTCAAGATTTTATTGCACACCATAATGTTACAAAGTTGTTATAATTTATATTAAAGGTACAGGTTCATTATGGGCCCTGTGGGGCACACAGCAATTTGAAGAGGGAAGACCTTTTCTAATTAATTTTGAATTTAATTAGCATACATTGTTATATATTTTTTTTATATTATAATAGTACTTATTCTTATTTTTATTATTTATATTATTTTATATTACAATAAATAAATAAATATTTTTTAAGATGTTTATCTATTATTTGATTGATATTTGTTTGTTAGTTAGTTTGTTAGATAGTTTTAGATTTTTTATTGATTTGTCTTGACGAGTATGTTGGTGCTAGATGGTAACCAGGGTCTGATGGTGGAGCTGGAAGGTGGCCATAGTAACTCAGTAATTAAGCGACAGAACCGCGTCGAGTTTGATTCGTCTTAATGGGTGGACTGTTTTTGATGGGTGGTGGTGAGGTGAGTGGTGGTGGTTTGGCGGACGTGAATAAATTTTGTTAAATATTTGTATTCAGTGAGATGAACAGATGAAAAACGTGTCCAGGGATAACTAAAAAGTTGATAGTAAAAGTTTTTTATTAATTGTTTTTTTTCTTTTTAGCGCATTCAAATAAAAGCTTGTTTTTTAAAAAGGTGTTTTACTTTTAATTTTACATAATGATATTGCCAACCCATCGCTTCTCGTGGGTGTCGTAAAAAGGTGACTAACGGACTGAAGACTGATCATACTCGTACAATCCAAAGCGACGATGACCTTACCACCACCTATCATGCTGAGCACGTGTGCAGTTGTTATATGGTGAAACGTGGACGCTTTTGCGGTCCTCAATAGTCCCCGGCTAACCCTTTGGGGTTAAATAATCGTGAGTGTATGTATGTATGTATTGTTAGACGAAAATTACACTAATCGATTAGAGCATCCCTAATGCTACCGTACCCTAGGGTTGTCACTTTTTTTAGGACGAATAATTTTGTTAGTACAAAAATAAAGTACATAGCATAAAAAAAGAGTATTTATGTGTTTTTGTCCTTAAAAACGTATTTTTTGTTGCTCTTTGCGACATTTAACAAATATTTGTCTTTTACGTAAATAGTTTTATGTAAATAGAGTATTTTAGCGTACTTTATTGGTGTCGTAGATTATAAAGTACGCCTACATGAAAAAGAGAACAATACTCTACTTTATATTACGGGTGGCAACCCTACCGTGTTCCAGTACTAGGTGCTAATTAAGTTTGCCAGTTGAGCTACCGCGCAGTATTAATATACCTATTAGTATGAATTTTAAAAATATTTCTTTGAGTAGGTATAAGAAGGTTACTAGCTCTAAGAAGCTTATGATATTGGCATCCAAAGCATCCTCAAGACAAATGGCGCCCAACGTCCGTCACTGCCCTGAATCGGCGCACGCGCATCCATCGTGTATTAAACTTTTTACCGGCGCCCTCATGTCATGTCATAATGCTGCGTTAGTCCATTGAGGTATAATAACTAGAGACGCTACCGCGTTGCAATTTTTTGCGCACAGACCGACTAACTCTGTCCGCTTGAGTGGGACTTAAAAGACTTACACCCGTATTCACAAACATTAATATGAGGTCACACAGTGCGCTCGGACGCACAGGGTTTAAAAAACCTATTCATAAACAGTACTTCAGACGTAGTACTATTATTTATTCTGTGCTTCAGTGGCCACCGGCGCTATGCTTCCCTTAAAATGAGCCATGCTTGTCATACGAAACGCACTGAGAAATGTCTTACTTAGCATAGCATTTCTACTTTGCTTAGACAAGTAATGTTTGTGAATACGGGTGTTAGTTTTAGGTTAATCTTCGGCGTCGACGGCGTGCTACCCGGAGCCTGGAACCGGCGGACTCGGACGAAAGCGAGGTCATGTACGCTAGGCAGGCTGGTCTCGACTCTCGCACCCTCTCGCTGCCTAGCGTGGTAAAAGCCATGCTGGACAGCGACAGATCATGGAGGGCTATGGCCTCCTTCAGTAAAGCGGTTGTTTCACAGAAAGAAGCCGCGGAGAGGATCCGCGAGGAGCAACTCCATGCGGACCCGCTCCGACGCAGGCGAGTCAAAATCAAAATCAAAATTTCTTTATTCAGTAAGCTTAAAATAAGAATTTTGAATCGTCAAAAATTTAAGTTTAATATGGATGGATGGGCACCCACCCACCCATCTTACCCATTCATGACGTATTTTTTAGTTGTGGAGAAGAACGGGCGCAAGCCACAGCTTTATAATAATATACGTAGAAGTAACGTAACGACATTTACAAAACGAAGTCGGTAGAAGGAGGCGGCATTATGCCCACCTTCGTTCCTCTGCTGTTTTTCCAAAACTTCCTGCATCACTTTAATTATAAAATAAGTCACTTTTTTTATAAAAGAAGGAGGCAAACGAGCAGGCGGTACACCTGATGGAGTGTAATCACCACCGCCCATGGAAATCCGCAAAACCAGAGGAATCGCAGACGCGTTGCCGGCCTTTAAGGAAGGAATAGGAATTGTGAGAGGGAAGGGGGGGGGGGGGGGGGGGTGATGGGCCTCCGGAACCCTCACTGGCCGGACGAAACATAACAGCACCAAGTGCCATTATTTCACGCCGGATATTCGTGAGAGGGTGGTATTACGCCGTGCGAGCCGGCCCAATGCGTGCTGCATCGCAGCGTGGCTCTACCACTCAGAAATTGGTAACTACTAATCATAGAACAGGCCATGACAACCACAGATAATGTCACTTGAGAAAAATTAGACTACACAGTCTATGATTCAATTAAAACACCAATATTATTTTTATACTTCTCAACTTAAAATAATTCTAATGATTTTCAATCATGAAAATCAATTAATTACCACAGACAACTTCAACGTTAGGATGTGGAATACTTTTTCACCCGCGCTATCGTATTTTGTTAAACATCAGGATATAGAGAGAGTTTTATTATTATAATTTAATTAGTGGCTTCATACTTATATTTTAAAAGTACATACTAAATTTTAGTATTGTACGGTAGATTGAACTAAAATGGAGTCTCACAACACGTGTTGTTGCTAAAAAGAACACGGGAGAAACTCCCTAAGGCTTAGAGCATTGGATGCTCTAAGCCAGTAAGCCAGGGGTGTCAGACTGATTTTTCTAAAGGGCCATTTATAAGATAGGGTGTGTTAGCGGGCCGGACTCAAAATAAAAAACTCATAAATTTATTTATTTTTGATAGGCTCATTGATGTCTGGTGTCTAGTGGTGTCATATTTGAGGTATTTTTTTTTCAAAATAGCTTGGAGATGTTCATCAATAAGCCTTGAGCGAAATTTGTTCTTATTTATTTTCATAACGGAGAACATTATGCTCGCATAAATAGGTACTCCCAAACATAAGACAGGACACGTGCTGCATGTTTATTTTTATATTTGGATAGTTATTCAAATTCTTGAAATACTGTATATAAAACAACTGCTACTGTATATAAAATTGTGTATAAAATGTAGTTACGTTTACTTCCATATATTATCCCTTGTAATACTGTCGAATTCCATTTCATTCATCTTGCGAAAATCATGAAAACGGATGACGAATTCTATGGATAGATTCAGAAAAGTTGAGAATTCACTCAATTTAAAACAATACTTGGTGGTATCGAATGCCGTCTAAAATCTTCACTGGATAGATTCCGGTCGCGGGCCGTATTGAGATGGCTTGCGGGCCGGATGCGGCCCGCGGGCGTTCACTGGATAGATTCCGGTCGCGGGCCGTATTGAGATGGCTTGCGGGCCAGATGCGGCCCGCGGGCGTTCACTGGATAGATTCCGGTCGCGGGCCGTATTGAGATGGCTTGCGGGCCGGATGCGGCCCGCGGGCGTTCACAGGATAGATTCCGGTCGCGGGCCGTATTGAGATGGCTTGCGGGCCGGATGCGGCCCGCGGGCGTTCATTGGATAGATTCCGGTCGTGGGCCGTATTGAGATGGCTTGCGGGCCGGATGCGGCCCGCGGGCGTTCACTGGATAGATTCCGGTCGCGGGCCGTATTGAGATGGCTTGCGGGCCGAATGCGGCCCGCGGGCGTTCACTGGATAGATTCCGGTCGCGGGCCGTATTGAGATGGCTTGCGGGCCGGATGCGGCCCGCGGGCGTTCACTGGATAGATTCCGGTCGCGGGCCGTATTGAGATGGCTTGCGGGCCGGATGCGGCCCGCGGGCCGCATCTCTATTAAAGGTCTTTGGCAGCTGTCAAAACCATTAGTGATTTGTTTATAGGCTAATTTGATTGTATATTTATTATGCTAATTTAATATTACGTGCCCAGCAGTGGGACGTATATAGTATGTTCATTTGATTTGATTTGATATTATGGAATGAAAACAGCAACGTAAGTACTTTAGGAGGAGCTCGATGGCGCAGCGGCTAGCGCGTTCGGCTTGCGATCTCACCCACTAAGCAACTTTCGCAATGCCGGGTCGCTGGATGGGTGACCAAATTAAAAAAAAACATGTCGAGCTCCTCCGTGCTTCGGAAGGCTCGTTAAGCCGTTGGTCCCAGTTGTTGTCGTAAGATGACAGTCGTTAAAACCCACCAACCCGCATTTGGCCAGCGTGGTGGGTTATGGCCCAATATCCCCACGTGCTATTGTCCACGTGGGAGGCCTGTGCCCAGTAGTGGGACGTTAATAGGCTGATGATGGAAGTACTTTAGATAGCTAGGATTTATTGTATTTGGTCTACAATGACTATTGTATTTGGTCGTTTTTAGTTTGTTTTTATTGCAAAACTGCACAATTCAGGAGTTGTGGATAGACAGAAGTGTATAGTCTCTAGTTATAATATCTCAATGGTTATAACTGAAATGAATTATATTATGAAAACATGAGGTGAAATATTTATTGGACGGATGATTGAACGATGCCGTACGAGTGGATACAATAAGCGCGATTGATATGAATACGTAGCGATAACTCATTTGGTGGTGCAGAATGCGTATGCGCATGGATTTTCTAAGCACTTTTTGACATAATACGGCACCAGAAAAATCAACCAGTCTCAGGAAGCTCGAGTGGGATTCGAACCCACGATTGGCTTGCAGCGTAATCAAACTACTAGGAAAAATTCAGCGAGTCTTCTGTCTGGGGTCTCGGTAGCTCAGCGGTTAGAGCAGTGGACCGGCAATCCAAAGGTCGTGGGTTCGAATCTCACTCGAGCTTCCTGAGACTGGTTGATTTTTTTCTAGTAAACTTTTGATCCGTTATCTATATAGCATTGTGAATGCAAAATTTCAATAATAACGATAATACGGCACATTAGCCGTAAACCAAGAACTGCTTATCGAGTAGACGGATATAATATGTATAATTATTAATTAACAGTCAATTATTTTGATTGAACCTGTAATATTTCAAGCCTAACTTTCATTCATTTTGTATGTTTGAGATAATATTGTTAAAATGCACCTTTTACTATAATTCGATGCCGCAAGGGAAAGGGAGAAAGAAAAATACTTACTTGTTAAGATTTTCACTGGTTCGGGAGAAAGGAGGGAGTAGTGATAATACTACGTAAGAAGTACTCCCGCTCTGCAGACTTTAACCTGAGCTAGTAGGCATATAAGTATATCATTCTGAGTAATCAACTGATTACATAAAACACTGAACGTGTTACGCTGTAAATTCCTAAGGCAGCCTACATACAGCAAATTCCTTCCTTTAAAAAATTTGCAATATTGTTAGTTTCGGCTGCTATCGCCTAGCGGTGAAAGAATACTACTACCCCCTCTTTTTCCTTGAGTGTCGTAAAAGGCGACTAACGGACTAACATCTAACAGCATAGAGCGGCGATATGGGCTCACCACCTGTCACGCTAAATAAATAAATAAATAAATAAATCTTTCCTACAATCACACCAATTTCTAGCCCAAGAGAAGCTTCAAAGAAACTCGTTAAATGGTTACTAGACAACGGATAAACATACTTAAAATACTTAAATACATACTTATTATACATAGAAAACACCCAGACCCGAGACAATTTAGAAAAACAATAGTTTCTAAATTGACCCGACCGGGGATCGAACCCGGGACCTCAGAGATGGCGACACCTTGAAAACCGGTGTACAAACCACTCGACCAAGGAGGTCGTCGCTAAGAACATGTGCAGTCGATATTTGGTGAAAAGTGGACTATTTGGTAGAGGACTGCTTTTGCTGCCCTCATTGCCTAGTCTCTGACTAACCCTTCGGGGATAATAGTCGTGATTAATGTATGTATGTAGTAGTGTGTCATCTATACACAGCACATATGAAAAAAAGGAAAAACATTTTAGGGAGATTGCGCCATTTCCCACCACGTGGACTTAATACTGATGATGATGATGAATAAGTATTAAGCCTAGCCTATAAACGTCCGACTGCTGGGCACAGGCTTCCCACGTGAACAATAACACGTGGGGATTGGGCCATAACCCACCACGCTGGCCCAATGCGGGTTGGTGGGTTCTAACGATTACCATCTTACGACGACAACCGGGACCAGACCAACGGCTTAACGTGCCTTCCGAAGCACGGAAGAGATCGAGATGTTTTTAATTGGTCACCCATCAGGGCAAGATCGCAAGCTGAACGCGCTAGCCGCTACGCCATCGAGCTCCTCAATACTATTTGGTATAATAAGTAATACTTATTGGTTGATTTTAACGACTGCCATCTTACAATAACAACCGAGACTTTACGCGCCTTCGATGTATTATATGCCTTCGATAGCACGGAGCAGATCGAGATCTTTATAATTTGGTAACCCATCCAGTGACCGGCAATGCCAGAGAGCAAATGGAAAACCGTAGCCGCTGCCATCAAACTCAAACTCAAAATATATTTATTCAATAAACTCAATTAATAAGAACTTTGAATCGTCCAATCTTTTTTAACCTACCACCTATTCAGGACGTCCTCTTTTAACTGTGGCAAAGAACGGGCTTCGTACGCTCCTCACTTATCACTTTGAAAATGAAAATGAAAACGAATTTTATTTTAGAAAATCTTTAACAAATAACTTAGTTGCCGATGGCTTCCCGAAAAGTAATCAAACGATATCAGTGTTGGGAAAGCCTCGTTCTTCCTAGATGTACATAATAATTTGGATTAAAAACACGACCAATTTCGCTGTGTTAAATTAAACAAAATAAATCCTACTAATATTATAAACGCGAAAGTTTGTAAGTATGGATGGATGTTTGTTACTCTTTCACGTAAAAACTACTGAATGGATTTGGATGAAATTTGGCATACAAATAGTTTATAACCTGGATTAACACATAGGATACATTTTATCCCGATATTCTTACGGGAACGGCAACCACGCGGGTGAAACCGCGAGCGGCCGCTAGTATCTGTATACAGATAAGTAAAAAGAATAAGTGAGTGATGAAGCGAAGATACATTTGTGACAATTGTGTTTTTATTTCTAAAGGCCGGCAACGCGCCTGCGATTCCTCTGCTTTTGCGGGTGTGCATGGGCGGCGGTGATTACTCTCCATCAGGTGACCCGCTTGCTCGTTTGCCTCCTTATTTCATAAAAAAAAACTTTAACTTTAACCCGCAATACATACATACATACATATAGGTTCATGACTATTATCCCCTAAGGGTGAGTCAGAGACTTGGCAATGAGGACCGCAGAAGCAGTCCTCTGCCACAGTCCACGTTTTACCAAATTACAACTGCACACGTGCTCAGCGTGACAGGTGGTGAACCCATCACCGCTCTATGCCGTTGGATGTATTTTATTTTATAACACATTTGCTCGTAAAGTGGCTCTTATTACACCGATTTCAGCATCGTAATGTAGCTTATTACACTCTAGTGCGGTAATGTAAAATTAGTAATAACACACTAGTGCGGTAATGTAAAATTAGTAATAATTTGCATCTATGGACAACACAGACCACGCCCACACAGTCCACGCCTCAGCAAGAAACAACTGCACAGTCTGCACAAGTGCTTAGATGGTGAGCCTTTAGCCCGTTAGTCGCTTTTACAACACCCAAGAAAAGAGAGGGGTTGGTACCTATTATTATTTTGAAGAGCCCATCACCGCTCTATGCTGTTAGATGTATGTGCAGTCTTTAGTCCGTTAGTCGCCTTTTACGACACCGAAGGGAAGAAAGGGGTTGGCAGTATTATTTTGATGAGCCCATTGCCGTTCTATGCTGTTGAATGAATGTGCAGTATTTAGTCCTTTAGTCGCCTTTTACGACACCGAAGGGAAGAAAGGGGTTGGCAGTATTATTTTTATGAGCCCATTGCCGTTATATGCTGTTGAATGAATGTGCAGTATTTAGTCCTTTAGTCGCCTTTTACGACACCGAAGCGACGAAAGGGGTTGGTAGTTTTATTTTGATGAGCCCATCGCCGCTCTATGCTGTTGGATGTATGTGCAGTCTTTAGTCCGTTAGTCGCCTTTTACGACACCCAAGGGAAGAAAGGGGTTGGTAGTATTATTTTTATGAGCCCATCGCAGGTCTATGCTGTAGGATGTATGTGCAGTCTTTAGTCCGTTAGTCGCCATTTACGACACCCAAGGGGTTTGATGGAAAGACTTCTTCACATACCTATATTTTGTCGATTCAAACAGCGGCTTCTTGTTCAATAATTAGGTACTTTGAAAGTTTAAAAATAAATATGTCTAGATTTAGCAATGAAGAACTAAACTTCAGTCTACACCACCGGAAATAATTAGTGAAGCACAAAATGTTATTGACAGCCTATTTACCATGTAAGTCCAAAGAAAAATATGTTGGCTTACCAAAAATTTTACACTAGAAAAACAACAAAAACACGCAGTCATTTTCAGAAAATGTGTTTTCCTCGCAAATATGTTATAAAACGTCGTATGACATACGTGCGCTTTGATAATTACAGCCTCTGCTTTCTTGTAGCCCTCGCCTACGGCTCGGGCAAGCAATATCGCCTCTGCTGTAATTTTCAACTTACCGCACTTATATCATAATGTACTATATTTATTTACCTATTTAATAAGGCATCACAACAGACATCAATCGACCAGGCATTTAGAAAACATTTAAAACATTTTTGTGCTAGATTGAATATTCATAAATGTGTAGGTATAGGTACACAGACTGGCCACTGGTCGGTGCTCACAGATACTGTACGATAAAATATATTATTTGCGCTGTGTGTGTTGGTTCATATGATTTATATAGAGAGCGATATTGAAAGATATCTGCTCAGATACAGATATCTTACCGTATCTGCGTAGTGTGTGATTAGCTTTAGGCCCGGTTTCCATTAGGTCGGATCCGCTCCGCTCCGATCGGACAGATGGAAACACTCGGCCCGGTTTCCATACAAATTATTAAGCTTGATTCACACATATCAGTGAAGTTACAGTTCCGGCACAGTACCGGCACAGTGAAAAATATTCTTTCATACATTCTCTATGAATTTTGTCAAAACGAATACGTCCGTGATTTGCCGATGGCGGCACTGACACTAAGAGCATTATCACTGACAGGTGGGGATGCGTTCATAGAGAATGTATGAAAAACACTGTGACGGTACTGTGCCGGAACTGTGGCTTCAGTGATATGTGTGAAGCAACCTTTAAGCCACTAGAACTTCCGAATATCGATCAGATCCGACCGGGAGTCGGATCCGAGATAATGGATACCGGGCCTAACATTGCTCATGCACACCACGTGAAAATATTATACACACTAAAATCACATTATATAAAAAATTACAGAGTTATTACTGAATGGGGGAAAAAATAGTAGTATGTGTAGTCTTTAGTCCGTTAGTCGCCTTTTACGAAGAGAGGGGTTGGTATTATTATAGTGAGCCGCTACACCACCCATTTCCACGCTTTAGATTTAGTAAAACGCTCGCAATTACCAGTCACTGAAAACAATAAACAACTCATAATCGAATACAGTACCACTGGATGGACAAAAACCAATACTGAGTCGAATCGAATCGAATCGAATGCATCACGAATCGACTGGTTCGATTATCGTTAATTTCGTTACGTCCAAAAACTGGTCGCAAATGCCGGTGTAGCTGGCGCGAATACTTCTATAATGAAATGACAATTACCTACGACAACGCGGTGCATTCCCGGCACCTTACGCAACCGTGGACGCTGGACAGTCCTGGTGCCGCTACCAAAGGTTCTCGGCAGGATTCTGGCGAGATTTTAAATTGATTGAAGATTTAAAGTCGAAGGAATCTGGCTTTAGAAATAAAAAAACAAATGCCACAAGTGTATCTTCGCTCATCACTCCAGAACAGTTTTTGTGTTGTATTTTTTTTTTATTGTGACGCGTCATAGTGACTACATCCTGCCTGATGGTAAGCAGCCGATGCAGTCCAAAATAACAAGAGCGCTCCTCACCGTGGAACAAGCACGGTAACAAGCGCAATTGTCAGGGCAAGGTTTGTACGAACGAAATTTTTTGGAAATTCGTCACGTGGTACGGTCTGTCCACGCGGATTAAGTCGCGCACAGGCTGCTATATAAGGTGACTGCTAGAAACCGCAAGAAACTTCACGGGCTGGTCAGGTCAAGTGTTTTAAACATGACAAAAATGACAAAAAAGCAATTCGTGGTTTTTCCGCGTCAGCTGGGCGATAAGTACCTACGTTGACGGGTCAACAGACGGCCGGTTGCCCTCGCGTTGTAAATAACCGTTATTATTAATTGTTTTCATTTTATTTTCCTTGTGTTATTGCTTTAAAATAAATTAGATACTCAAAGACTATCCAATTAAAATTATTAAAATAAATTATTTAATTATAAATGAAAAAAAAACACGAATTCCTTTTTTGTCATTTTTGTTACGTTTAAAACACTTGACCTGACCAGCCCTTGAAGTTTATTGCGGTTTCTAGCAGTCACCTTATATAGAGCTAAATAAACTTACTTATTTATATTTGAATTTTTAAATTCCATAATCTTGCACCCATTTTTATCTTCTTTCTTCTATAGTTTAATCTCATTATTATACATTTATTTCATTGCCACCCTCAAAATAATATTAGTTATTATTCTATGTTGCCACCCGGTGTTGCCAAATTGACGGATTTCCCGTCAGATGTAGCGGTTTGGGATCAGGTAAAAACGGAAAAATACTTGTGTAACGGCTAACGGATTTTCTTAGGGGATGGCAGAAATTTTGCAAACATATAAAAAAGCAAAACCCCGCTTCCAATGATCGGATAAAAATGTGTTCATTTCTCCAAGCGCGGTGCTCCCTATAAGTTTTTTTAAAATTAATGTTTAGTTTTATAATTCCTTATTTTTATATTCCTGACATTTCGAACCCTTTACAGGGTCCGTGGTCAAATAAAAAAAACTGTGTATTGTAGAAAATTAAACGCGAGTTTTGTTTTGATCCGTAAAAAGTACAATTTATGTACTTACACATAAATTATACTTTTTACTGTATAAATATGTTGTCTAAATATGTATAAATATTATAGTTGTCTAGTGCTCGCGTAATAAACCTTAAAAAACAAAAAGTTTTAATTTGTAAGCTTATTGCTAAATTTGGAAATGAAATAATTGTTTTAAAATAAACTTTGTTTTAGGAACATTTTGTTTTTTAATTAAAAACTAACTTGACTTAAAATTTTATGTATAGTATATAATCACGACTATTATCCCCGAAAGGTTAGTCAGAGACTAGGCAATGAGGACCGCAGAAGCATCCATAGTCCACTTTTCACCCAATAACGACTGCAAATGTGCTCAGCGTGACAGGTGGTGAGCTCATCGCCGCTCTATGCTGTTGGAGGTATGTGCAGTCTTTAGTCCTTTAGCCGCCTTGAACGACACCGAAGGAAAGAGAGGGGGTGATAATATTCTTTCACCGCTGCGCGCCACGGTTCGAATTTGAAGTTTATAAGTATGTAATATCTCTTTTATTATACTACTACACTACTCTTTTACTACTCTACTATTTTCATGTAACTTGAAGAGGCGTAACGGGAAAGGTCGGCGGAAAAATATGTGAAATTCTCACAGATGTTTTACTCAATCATACACACAACTCAGCTCTTTTATAAACTAAAAAATAAACTAACGAGAAAACGGTAACCACCACAACTACAAAGCGCATAAATCTATTACATACATTCAAGTGTATGGAGGCTTTAAAGTGAAAAATTAACAAACTGTGTGTGACGCCACAAATAAAACTTCTTGCTGCCCTTAGTGAAATAGTATTTATATGGAGATGTCGCCTTGGCCAATAGTAGGGGTCTCACATTTATTGCACCAAGACGTTCGATTGTTTTATAAATAAGCAACCGCAAAAAATACTATCGATCAATCGTGCGAAAGTCAAAAGATGGGAGTCGATAACACCCCGCCTGGAGGAATCCCAACTTTCTTGTTCAAGATTTAAGATATATTTCTCATTGTTCCACTACAAAGGGCACCGCTCTGTACCAATTCTAATGTGGCACAGTGAAATTCCCGCCTTAACAGCAAGGTTTAAGAGCCGCTTTGGCGTGACAGGTGTGAACAGCGACGCGTCATATTCGTGCGTTTACAGACGTGAAAGATTCCATACGAGAACTGTCCAAACATTTTATACTTTCAAATCCTCGGTGCTTTATCTATAGTGATGATCTGAAATCCGTTATCTCTGTCAGATCAGCTCATGGGAGGTTCTCTTAGATCTTTATTACATGCGGCTCGGAACGCCGACGGCCGATGGTCCAGATATGTGACTGAGGCCTCGGTATTTTGATGTGACGTCAAATTATGCCATTGTCTTCCTGGTCACTTTATTTCCGATTGTCAACGTGCTGACGTATTTATTGGTGATCTTAGTGAGATCTCTGATGACGATATGATTATATTCCAAATCTGATAATATGATTTGAAGTTATCAACCGATGGTCAAGTTCTTTTGTGTCTCACGGTGAGTCTTGGCCTTCATCTCTGCTGATGGTGAAGACGATAAGGCAGAAAATTCATACTCTCTCGGAAATACGGAATCTTCAACTACTGAACGAGATAAACACATATAAGCTACTGGCATTATTGTAATTTGCAGAATGCTTACATGAGCTTAAAAGAGTAAGATCTGTACGTAACTCTGTATAAAGGCTTCTTATGTTACGATTTTTATTGTTCGTAATATGATGATTGCAAAGTGACTTTTGAAGCTATCAAACTAAGCAAGCTACATAAATGAAACCTAAAACCAGAACCTGGGTCTGATCATCTAACCGTAGTAGTTAAGTACGGAGGTGTACCTACAACCATTGTAAGTTACCTCGTTTAAAGACGTCTTAAACGAGGACACAGCAATAATTACGCCTCAAACTACGTGCCGCGATGACAAATCGCTCGCTCAGGCGCACGATAAGGATCATCGGGGGAACATTCACACGATTGCCACGGCCTCAGCTGCGGACAGTGAAAGGGAAGAAGATCCATGCTATTTCTAACCTAGGAGTTCGCTCAAGATTTCCTACAAGAAAACCCGGTGATCGATTTTGGCAGTTCCGAATCACCCTGACAGTATAAAACATTTTAGTGACTATGATGCCCTTCTTTCTAGAGGTGAGTCCTAAATAACCATTTGCTTCTTTTGCACAGTGGATTGCGTAAATGCATTTCCGGCAGCGAAAGGAACACCTCTATATCAGCGTCACGGAAGACTGAGAGGCGCCTAAATTATTCCGGGGCCGGGTGTTCTCTTTCTAGCAGGCTGTTGCGAGATTGGAATTCGGTGCTTGCCGTCGTAAAAGGAATTATTAGTTAATCTGTAGTCGTACAATTAAGCCATCGCCGAGTCAGAGTAGGGATGTTACACGGAGTTCATAGTTAGGTCTCTCTCCACTTCGCGACGGGTTTTTCGACGGGCCGGCTAGGGGCTTCTCCCCTATTCCGGCTATTCCCACATAGCCTGGGGTTACCCCTGGCCTCGATGTACTATGGACTTAAATTTATAAATAAACAACAATAAAAGAGACATCAACAGATTTATTAATGAATAAATATGTCTTTCAATGAACAAAGACGACCAAATAAGACAAACTAGCGAAGTTAGTAAAACAACGAGATTTATAACTTTTTTGCGGACGCCCACCTATAGGTAATAATGGAATAGATTTGATTCTGGCGCTTGGTCCAAGTTATATCCATCATTAGCTTAGAAGATACCGTGGTATAAGCGTACTATTGCTAGGCATCCTACATGAACAATAGAAAACAGTGGGGAGATCTACCACACGTTGATGGGTTCAACCCTTCAACAGCGGCCGCGCACTGACCAGTGCTCAATTAATAGAATTTATATTGTGTCTAGTGAGGCGTCGCACCGCGCTTTAAGTGTTAACCCTTTAACGGTCACAGCATGTTCAAATTTTTCATTGGTTTTCGACCTTATCTCAATTTGGTGGGAATTTACATCCCTCTGCCCGTTGAAAGGTTAAACTACAGAATAATATAACTGTTAAACGACTGTTATCTTATGACAATAACCAGGACCAACGATTTTGATTAGGTACCTCATTTGGAGACACGCCATTAAAAAAGTAGCAGCCAATTGTAATATAAAATAAAGATTAATTGTAATGTGAAATAAAAGGTTTTAAATGCTAAAATATTAAAAGGAAATTACCTTTAAAATCAAAATTCGAGCGTCAGACAGAGGTTATACTCCAGCGAAATAAACAAATAGAAACCAAATATTACCTCGGAATGTCATCGGGGAGACTAGACATCTGCCGGTGGGTGACTAAGAAAAAAAACTATTTACTACTGAACTATTGTTTTATTTCAAAATCCCTCTTTGCTTTATCACTTTACCGTTTGAAGTATAGTACTAACAAATATTTAGGCTTGTGGGATACAAAATTACCAATAAAACTATAACATTCTGAATTTAAACTTTGGGGATATTGTAAACTGTTAAAAAATCTCTTATGGTAAAAAAAATACTTCTTTACCTTTACTAATGCTAAACTATCTTTGATTTATAATTATTACATAGGTAATTATGACTTACGCACTTAGTTATTATTACATATAATTGTTCTAATTCTCTTCATAAACTCTTAATTTAAACTTATAAACAAATCGCTGTCACCTCACCTTTTACACATCCACAAAAAAATCTGTCAATTAACGTTCGCCTACGATACGAACTAAAACATGACGGACGCGAATGTTGGATCATTTTATTATATTCATTATATATTACGTGATATGCCAGGCGGCATACCTACACACTGCCCAAAGGTCATTTCTGTGCTGGCACGCTTAAAATTAACAAATTAGTAGCATACTTGATCAATTAACTCGAGATAAAACTTTACAGCCCATTTATGACGATCAACTTTTTACTCTCCCTTTGTTATCGGTTACGTAAGATTAAGGGCCCCTTAAGTTATTGGCTCGTACAGGGTAACACGTATGTTTTCATTGATTTTTAATCTTATTACAATAGCATAAGGTACAGTTTTTAGTTGCTTTTAATTTGCCATTAACAGGTAAAGGGTTAATATTAATAAATTAAAGGATAAACTTAAAAATACTTTTCTTAACCGTGTCGCGCAGCGGTGAAAGTATACCACCACCTCCTTCTCTTCTCTTGGGTGTCGTAAAAGGCGACTAATGGACCTAAGACTGCACATACATCCAACAGCATAGAGCGGCGATGGGCTCATCACCTGTCTGTCACGTTGAGCACATGTCGGTCGCTATTCGGTGACAAGTGGACTATGGTAGAGTACTGCCTTTGTTGTCCTAATTGCCTAGTCTCTGACTAACCTTTGGGTATTGTGATTATTATATGTATGTATACTTTTCTTTATTTCTATTTTTTTTCTTTTTTATAGCAGAAGGAGGCAAACGAGCAAGCGGGTCACCTGATGGAAAGTAATCACTGCCGCCCATGGACAACAATACATACAATACCACAATACCTGAAGGTCCCGAGTTCAATTCCAAAATCGGGTAAAAGATGGAACGGAGTTTTCGATGTACAGCCTCTGGGTGTGTGGTACCCGCATCGGCAAGTGTGGTAATTTACGGCTGAAATAAATAAACCACCTATCTATTATTACCTATGTCTGCTAGAGATAGACATAAAAAAAAATCAAAATCAAAATATCTTTATTGATAACTAACTACTCGTAGTTTTTACAATGTGTGGGCCTCTTCTGTTAAAGTTGAAAAACCCTGTCGTAAAAGAGACCCCTCTCTTAACTGTATCTTAAAATGGTTGTAGTTACATATAGTAGGTACTTATAGATTATTAACTTATTAACTAAAGACTAAATATTACACGCTTTATAAAATAACACCATTGTTCTATAAATGTATGAAAATAAATAAACTAAACTAGTGTAAATAAAATAAAATGAACTAAGTATTGGTGTATTTAAGTGAAATTAAATAGACTGTGTAATCCAAAAAACACTTATTTTTTTATTTTTCTTATATTTATTTAGTACTTAAAAGTATGTATTATTATTATAAACATATCTAACGCTATCCGCTACATGTATATAAGTATATCTAAAATACTGATTGGATAAAAGTTTTTCTATAGTTTCGTAACTTTGCGTTTTTATCCATGTTGTCACTTTTTTTTTACAAGTAAAGTTAATTAGTGAAAAAATATTTCAAAAACTATTTATTTTGTTGTATAATGTTACAGATTAAGCCGAAAATTGTTTTAGTGCAAATGCTGTTTTGCTAGCTTTAATACGAACTACTGTGTTAGCTTCACGTTTACATAGTAATTTTGGGTTAAAAGAAAAGTTTTTATGTACATTAAGAATGCACTGTTGTATATATAATTGTCTAACTGTCACAACATTAGCTTCTTTGTACAATAAAAAGGTGTTAGGCTTCATACAAATTATGTAAAATTTCTTACTGTTACGGAAAACCAAAGAAATATTGATTATCAAATTAAGCCGAAAGCCCCTAACTCATTAATTGGTAGCAATTACTTGAAATGGTGCAGTGACCGATTTCCTCGTTTCTTTACTCATGTGGTTTTCCTATTCACTTATTAGGTGCTTATCTTAAAATGTTTCACTTAAGTCTTAATTAGTCCGTTACAAAGCGGTGACAATAATGTTCTAAATTATGTTGCACTGAAGTTCATTAAAGAGTTTACATAAAGAGTTCGTTACAAACGAAATGTCAAAATGTTTTGCTAGCGGAAAGCACTCAGGACGATAAGATAAGCCCTTTAATCTACCAGATTAATGTCTCCGCACTATTTGCGTAGAAATAGCACGTTTTTATTTTAAGCCTTACCGCTCGGCCACGAGTACCGGCAGTTTGCAGAGCGACCGATTGCTTTGTTCAACGCATTCTTTCGTTTCCGTTAATTATCACTTCTTGTCATGTACGGTACGCCACATATTAAATTTATATCCGTATCCAATATCTCTTTGTATATCGATGCTCATGGCATATTTTACAGACATAGACATTTTACTATTATTGATTAAACTATTTTATAGATCTTTGCCGACGTTGGCGTACAGGGCACGCTGTCACTAGTCGTGTATAGACGACTGTGACAGTCAATGGTTAATTACTTGTATAGGACTACTTCACATGATTATCTGCATTGTATTATGCTTACATCATTTTTTTTCAGTCTATTGCCGTCTACTGCTGAACGTAAGGCTCCCCCAATGAGCGCCAACTATCTCGGTTCTGATGGGCAGTCCGCATCCATCCATTTCGCGCTACCTTCGTTATGTCGTTATGTCGTCGGTCCATCGCGCTGCAGGGCGTACTACCACATGAATCTCATGTGGTACTCTCTGCGTTTGCCTAGACGCGGTCTCCACTCTATAAATGCCTGCTCCAACAGGCATCTGTCCTTCTGCAGATATGACCGGCTCACCTCCACTTCAGGGTGCTGATTTTGCGAGCGATGCCGGCAACTTTAGTTCTCTGTCGAATAACTTCGTTGCGGATTTTATCCGCTAGAGAAACTCCAAGCATCGCTCGTTCCATCGCACGCTAAGCGACCTCGAATTGGTGGACCAGCCCTATCGTGAGCATCCACGTTTCTGCTCCATATGCCATCAAAGGTAGGACGCACTGGTTAAACAGTTTTGTTTTTAGACACTGGGGAATCGAAGACTGGAAGATACTAAGTAGCTTCCCGATGCCGCCTAGACGTTTGGGCTTGGTTTTGGAATCCTTCTGTCCGCTTCCTTCTTGAAGTTGTGCCTAACCAGTTGTATAGTTTGGCCAAGATAGATGTATTCTGGCACAACCTCAAGAGTAGCGTCGCCTACGACTACAGGTCTCGGGGATATGCGACCATTGAACATGACCTTGGTCTTGTCCAGGTTCATCTTGAGACTTACTTGTCTTGAAGATTCGTTTAGGCTGTTCAGAATTTCTTCCAAATCCTGCAGAGATTCCGCCATGAGAACAATGTCGGCTGCGAATCTTGCTTGAATGCTTACAATATAACCATATTAAATTTTTCCTTATATATTCAACATATTAAAGGTTCCTTAAAGTAAAACTACACTCAAAATTATCTCTATTATTATAATGTATGATGTGTGCAAAGCGTTACGTCAATTCGCCATTATCGTCAATTTTACCGCAACATGTTTAATTTAATTAAAACACAATTAGCAACAATATCTGAAAGTTACGTTATATGGTTAACTAATCACATTCCATTATGACGCGTAGTATTAAATGTGTCATCATTATGTGCCTACTAGGGCATGCTCCCGGCAAATCCCGATCTCGAAAATACCAGGAAATCCCGGGTACTTTTTAACAACCCGGTACCGGGTCTTCAGCGAACGAATCCCGGTTCTTTCGATACTTTCGGTACTTCATACGTGTATATAATTTTCTCACTATCTGTCTTTCAATATACGATAAAATCATATAAATAAACTATTTTTTTATGTAATCATCAATTCATAAAGAATTTTTTAATCGAAATAAATACTGAGAATATTAGCACAATTTTTCACATCATCTGATGATGATATGGACTCAGTGGACGAGTATAGGCTGATGATGATTCATCAGCCTATACTCGTCCACTGCTAGACATAGGCCTCTCCAAAAACACGCCACTTAGCACGATTAGTGGCCACTCTCATCCAACTCTTACTAGCCACCTTGCGAAGATCGTCGCTCCACCTTGTCTGAGGGCGTCCTCGCTACGCTTGCCGATACGCGGTCTCCACTCCAAAACTAGTCTACCATAACGGTCATCGGTTCTGCGACTGATATGGCCGGCTCACTGCCACTTCAGCTTGCTAATCCAATGGGCTATGTCGGTTACCTTTGTTCTCTGCCAGATCACATCGTTTCGAATCCGATCCCTCAGAGAAACTCCGAGCATAGCTATTTCCATAGCCCGTTGAGCGACTTTAAACTTGTAAACCAGCCCTACCGTCAGTGTCCACGTTTCGGATCCGTATGTCATGACGAGTAGGACGCACTGAAGAATTTCGTTTTTAGTCATTGTGGAATTGGCGACGTAAAGACACGACGTAATTTCCCATACGCAGCCCAGCCCAGTTGTATCCTTCTGTTGGCCTCTTTCTCGAAGTGGTTTCTACCCATCTGTAAAATTTACCGCCTTGTATTGCAATCGGTTCCGGGATGACATGTTCGTTGAACATAACCTTGGTTTTGTCCAAGTTCATCCGGAGACCAATGTGTCAAGAAGAATTAGCTAGGCCGTTCAGCGTGTGTTGTAACTCCTGCAACGGCTGCAACGTTATGGTTATGGCCATGATGACGATGATGTTGATGCCACGTCCTTTCCAGTCCAGCGTTTTAAACATATCCTCTAAGGCATTTGTGAATAATTTTGGGGATATCACATCCCCCTGTCTCACACCTCGATGTAAGTGGATATGTTTTGTCTGCTAGTTCTGTACTTGGACGGCCATGGTGGCGGCATTGTAGAGACACCTCACCACTTGGATATATCGCCAATCGACTTGGCATTGTTGCAGGGATTTAAGAACAGCCCAGGTCTCGATAGAGTTAAATGCCTTCTCATAGTCCACAAATGCAAGGCACAGGCCGATTATACTCTTCGGCCTTCGAATCTGCCGCACTGTCAAAATGTGGTCTATTTTGCCGTATCACCCTCGAAACCCGGCCTGCTCCGGGGGCTGAAATTCGTCGAGTCTTCGCGCAAGGCGGTTTGTGATGACTCTTGAAAACAGCTTGTAGACGTGGTTCAGGAGCGAAATGGGTCGGTAGTTCTTCAATAGGGTCTTGTCTCCTTTTTTAAAGGATAAAACGACGACACTCCTACTCCACGCCTCCGGAGTTCTCCCATCAAAGAGAACGGTGTTAAAGATGTATTGGATTGGAGCTCCTTTACCGCATTGCATCACACAAACATTTATTTAAACATTGCTAAAAAGTAAGTATTATTTTTAATTTCGGGATGGCACTACCATGACAAATCATAGATTTACCAAAGCCGTAACTCCTTTAACAGAAAGTAAAGTTTAATAAATTATTAATCATTTATTTATTAGTTTAATAGCAAGCAATATTTAAACAAGTACCGAAAGTGCCGAATTTCTTGGTAAATCCCGGTTTCAAGTACAGTACCGAAAATCCAGTCCCGGTTCTTGAGAGGGAACCGGTACTGCTTCGCCTAGTACCTACCTAATTAATTAGCTACATTCGACTACTGTAACTGTAAGAAACCTTAGAGCCCTTTACACATGCGATTTTTTGCTATTATACGCAACAATCGAAGGGTGAATAAATTCATACGATCATCAACTTCTTTCCTGTGATATAAGCTTTGATTAACCAATTGTCAATAATAATGTTTATGATAAGAGTACTTTCTTAATGGTAAAGTGTATAATCATTTACCAACTGATTTAATGGCATTGAATGGTGATATATTTAAATTTAAGTTAAAAACTTGGTTATTTAATAATGTTTTCTATACACTAAATGAATACTTTGGTTTTAAGGCGAATTAATTATCAAATTCATGATGGATTTTGTTAATATTAATGTTAATAATATTTATTTGTGCACATCGCATGCCCGATCAGGGGCAAACTGTTGATACTATTTTTTTTAAGAACTTGTTACACAGTCTAAGCAATAAACAAATTCTATTCTATTCTACCAACCAGGTATGCCTGTGACCAACAGTAAAGGCTAATGATTTGATTTTTGATTTGACGCTTTGATTAAAAAAACAGAGTGAGTAATCCGAGTATAGGGAAATCTGAAACTATAACATATATTAAAAAGGAATCGGTAAAAACCGACGATGTTAAATTTGGCAAAACCGCATCAAAAATGTTACTACGTGTTCTGTTAGACTTACTTTCATCGTCAGCATATGAACGTCCCACTGCTGGGAACAGGTCTTCTCATGTGGAAAACAGCACATAGATGATTGGGCCATAGACCACCACGCCGGCCCAATGCGGCTAGATGGGTTTTAACGACTGCCATCTTACGACAATAACCAGTGGCTTTACATCCCTTGTAAAACACGGAGTCACCCATCCAGACACGGCATTGTCAAAGTTGCTTAAGTGGAAAGATCACAAACCGAACGCCTTAGCCGTTGCCTCATCAAGCTCCTCATCCGACTCCAACTTGTAGATTGTGTGCTTCCAAAGTTCAAGAAGATACGATAACAAGAGATACTCGTACCAAATAAGTGCTAAGCTGTCGTGACACCAGACACAACAGAAATTAAAATATTAGCAACCTCTAGGAGACTTCGTGACAGACAAGTACAAGACAAGGACGCGGAAAGACGCGGACGACGATCACGTGGCCCAAATCTGTCGCAGACGAATCGGGAGACAAGGCGGCAATTTTCTAACTCCTTCAACCGAAGTGAGCCAGCGGCTAAGGGTGCGTTTCCACTGACGCGGAGCTGAGCGGAACGGAGCTGTAATGACCAACCACGATGATTGAAATCTCCACTCCACAAGATTTCGAGCATCGTGATTGGTCGGATTCAGCTCGGCTCCACTCAGCTCCGCGTCAGTGGAAACGCAGCCTAAGGGTGTGCTGTGTAGTGGCGGCTCATTAAAAGATTGTCGACCCATCTCAATCTCATCCCTTCAAATCAAATCAAATCAAATCATTTATTTGCCAGAACATTATTTACAGCATAAACAGGTGACATGTTAATAAAGATAAAGTACAAATGTTCGCCTTATACTCGAAAGCATGCAAAAATATAAATGTCAGTTAAATGTCAATATCTATTCCAATTACTTATTTAATTTATGTTAGAAGTCACTAGATCCATCGAGCACTTCCAAATTCTCGCAAGGAATAAAAACATTTTCCGATTAACCATTTGCGCAGCTCCGATTTGAAGCGAATAAATGGCATCTCTCTAATACCTTGGGGTATCTTGTTATACACTTTTATTGAATTAATGTATCAGTTTTTGCTATGCATAAAACCTCTGCATGGTTGCGTTTTTAATTTAGTAGGGTCTCTTTGTGAATATTTACTATTTTCGGTAATCCTTTTGAATAGGTGTGGATGATTTTTTACAAAGATGCCAACTTCCAAAATATACATGGATTCATCCATGTATATTTTGTCAGTATTTGCAGTTTTTAATAAAGTGGTCTACAGGAATGCATTTGACCAATCCTGCAAACCGCACGTACACACTTTTTTTGTGCCAGTAAGGCTTTATTAACGAGGGTTGAGTTTCCCCATAGAAGAATGCCATATATAAGAATGAAGCCTACATAGCCATGGTAAGCAGTGAGGGCCGCGTTTTCACCAACTGTTGTGCTTAATTTCTTCAGTGCATAGACAAATTTATTTATTTTACCACATGTCACGTCGATATGCTGTTTCCAATTACAGTTGTTTTTTGTTCAACTTTTTTGTTCAATTTTCGGATCCTCATAACTTCTGAACGGGCAACTTTGGGTGCGCGCTGATAGTGTAGGATTATAGTCAATAAGCTATAGAATAAGGCCCAAGTAGTTATAAATCAAGATCTGTCAAGACTTGGTCGAAATCGAGCAGTTTCTGTTTCATTCCATACAATGAAAATTGAAATATTTTTGTCTAGCCAAACTAACAGTTTTAGAGAAAAACGTTATGACATACCTATCGATAGGTATTTTAAAAAATATAATTAGTAAAAATGATCGCTTCTTCCCTCATATGGCAGTTTGGACCCACAGTGCGCCGCGGCGTGGTACTCGGTGCCTGCTATTAGTGGCCCCGAGCCCCGACGCAAGCATTGGGATTGTACTGCATTTTTAGTTCAAGGGAGAGAGCCCCACATAAATTGTTAGTTGCCCCGGACCCACGAAAATGCAACATAATCATACTGCATTTCTCGCTGTTAAAAAAAGGTTATATACTCGCACCAAACAATTCAAGAAAACTTCTTGAAAGATGCCTATGTGCAAGTAAACTGATGGAGACAAGCGATGTTAAAACACAACATTACACAAGTAATTTTAATTCACTCTTTCGCCTGTGTAATAAATATCACCAAATTATTATGTCAGATGATGCGAAGCGCAATCAAATCGTCAGGTGGGAGCTTAATCGTAAACAATTAAACTTTAACCCTAAAGCCTTGCATTAGGCGAGTAATTTAGTTGTGTTGAGTTACATTGCTTGGCTAGTTTGATTATTTAAAAATAATGTTACTACAACGACTAAATTACTAGCCTAGTGCGAACAAGGTGTAAGTTCAAGTACCTATCTTCTTTTAAAGTCAGCATACATATTTATCTGAATCGAATTTAGTGGTGCGTTACATCAAATCGGAAATATATCGATAAACTGGTCCACTGAATCGACTAATTGTTTTCGCTTGCATAATCCGAGGCTGGCGTTTCAGTAAATTAAATGGGAATGTTTAACGTTAATTAATCAAGTGTCCTGCGGTGCGACCGGCCTTTAATGTGCAAATAAACAGTGCCATTGAGCGTACAGCAATGATGGTCATGTGATGTTTATTGGAAAAGATTCTCATGAGAGTATGTGCGACAAAAACTGTTGAGTTATGTACAATACCCCGCTGCTTTACAAAGTAACTATACATACAATTAGAAAAGTTGAAACAATGCGGTTCGCAACTTCAGTTCAATAAGGAGATTTATCATAGTAACAAGATGGTATCAATACGATTGTGTAGGTAGACAAAGAAAATAAAATGGGTTTTTATTGTCCTTTTTTTCAAGTTTTCGTCAATGCGAGGGTTTGCCAACCCTTACGGTGTACAATATAATTATTTATTAGCCACAAACTTACAAGGCTTTTCAAATGAACAAAAGCACACGAGGAGACGCAATACAACTCACAATTGTCAACGGGTGCTATTAAAGTTTATGATTGCAAACAGCTCTTTAACTCATCGAGGAAGACAAATCTTACGGACACAAACACTGATACATTTCTCGAATCGTTCGTAAACGTCCGGAACGGGCAAAACATAAAAGTTTAATAACGACATAAAATATAATTTGTCGATAAAGTTTATACGAGCCCTAGCGCGGCGGCACCTGCGTCGAATGCTCTTTATCATAGAGACAAGTTGATTGTGAACCCCGATAGACAAGTAAATGGATGATGGAGTGAAAGCATAATTGTTTAGCTGGTACGTGACCGCATAATTACCGCGGATTGATTCATTTTTAATGGCCCGCGATACGATTATTTTCAGTTTTGCGTGCTAAAATATGCTGAGTGGCAAATGGACCGTTTTTCAGTAGCAGTAAAATATGGGACGAGGATATGACAACTAAGAATTTGTATTGCCACTTACCATTTTGCTGCGACATTTCTTACCAACAATTACTGGGTACTGTAGGTACCATAATTTTGTGTTACCGTCAACATTATGGTAATTATTAGGTACGGATAACCTTATCAATTATGGTTTACGGGAGTGTGTATATTTATTTAAAAAAAAATAATAATAATTGTACTCCAAATTTACTTTGATTTAGAACGTCAAATGTTGAACTTCATTAAAAAGTACATACAAATACATATAATCGCGACTATTATCCCAGAACGGTTAGTCAGACTAGGCAACGAGGACAGCAAAAGCAGTCCTCTACTATAGTCCACTTTTCACGAAATAAGCGATTGCACATGTGCTCAGCGTGCCATGTGGTGAGCCTATCGCCACTCTATGCTATTGGATGTATGTGCAGTCTTTAGTCCGTTAGTCGCTTTTTACGACACCCAAGGGAAGAGAGGGGGTGGTAGTATTCTTTTACCGCTACGCGACGGGTGTGTAATGTTTGATATAAATACTTATGGTCTAACGTTCAGATAATATAATTTCATTTCATATAATTTCATTTGATATAACGACTAACTTAATATAATAAACATTTAATATAATTTTAGATTCTATAATTTCATATGATATAATGTACTTTTGAAATAATGGACATTTGATTTAATAATCAAATGATATAAAACATTACTCATGTAATAAGCAAGCAGTATGCAAGCAAGCAAGCAGCATGCAAGCAAGCATGCAGCATGCAAGCAGGCATGCAGCATGCAGGCATGTATGGAGCATGCAGGCAGGCATGCAGCATGCAAGCAGGCATGCAGCATGCAAGCAGGCATGCAGCATGCAAGCAGGCATGCAGCATGCAAGCAGGCATGCAGCATGCAAACAGACATGCAGCATGCAAGCAGGCATGTTTTCTGTCACGGCTCCGGCGCTGCGGGACTCCGGCGGTCCCACACGAGCTGAGGAGCAGGTGGGTTTAACGCTCGCCGCCGCGGCTGAGGCTGGCCGGCGAAGCCGGCCAGCAAGCCGAAGCTGCGGTGGTGCCTCGCCACTCCGCGCCTACGCGGGATTAAATTACACTCTAGCGTAGGGCAGACAAGTCTACGTGGAGTCGGTTTTGCCGCGATTCGTTTCTGTCACTGACGTTTTTAGCACAACCATAACGATAACACAACGTATTAACTTTTTAAGACAATATTTGAAATCAATTTAGGGATAAAATGGTATTCTTATTTTTACGCAAAAAATATATCAAATGAAGTTATAGAATATGATTATTCTACCAATATAGCTTTATAGCATAAGTTGTTAGAGAATATGAGTATTATATCAAATGAATAATATACAATTATATCCAATGAACGTTATGTTCATTGAAATTAGTTCATTTGTCATTATATGAAATGATACGCACCCCTACGCGACACGTATGTATGCACTAAAATTAATAAGTATTTAAAAGAACCATCTTTGTATAGTAAATGATACATGTCAAGCATTATCATTCTGGAGAATTATATAACATACAAGCGACCCGCCGCGACTTCGTCCGCGTGAAAAAAAAATCAGCCAAATCAGTCGAGCCGTTTTGAAGTGATGTCCGTACAAACATTTCGGCAATTGATTTTTATTCAAATGGATAATAAAACCACCCAGCAGTGAAACGTTTATATAGCCGATGATGATAATGAAGACTTTATTACCGGAATCAAGTCACGGGTTGAAAAAGGTGTTACAAGACACGCCCTGCGTGATGTCGTTTACATCTAAGTCAATTTTGTATGTCTCATCAATAAAACTAAAGAGAAAGTTTAAAACAAACACGCATCGTACCAACAAAAGCGTTACACAAGCGTCTCCAAAAACAAAAATGCAAATTCACAAGATCCTTCATTAAAAGTGGCCGCTCGATTCGGCCCAAACTCGAGAGAACCGGAGAAAAATCGAGTCGGCCCGCACAATTTATGGCGTACCGCAAAAAGCACCTAACTGCGCCACAATTTGTACACTTTACCGGAGGATGCACCGCGCGCATGAGATATGGCCGAATTCACCTGCCAGCAAGGATGGACGCGATTAATCGATATTTTTTTACAACCGCGATGTTCGGTTCACATCTTTTTTTTTTCAGCGAAGGTTACCAAATAAAAGATTTTGCGTAACGTACGTTTGAATGTGTTGTCTAAAAAAAATAACTAGGTTTAAAACAAATTGGTATACCTAATAGGTATTTAATTCAAGGCATACTTTTTTAAGTACTCGAAGTTTCGGTTGTGTACGGTCACGGGCTGACAGCTCTGTTGCGGTGTTAGGTTATGCCTACGTCTGTGAGGAAGTACTGAGCGGTTTTTTAACCCCTTGAGCACCGTAAAACCAGACACAATTGAAAATCAATTGTTTCGCGACCGCCGGCGTCTTATGATCCTTGACCTATTACAATATCACTAATCAGGAAACCGACCCGCTTGATGGTAAGCGGTTACCGTAGCTTTAGTACGTTTGCAACATCAGCAGCGCTCAGTCGGTAAAACCTCTTCAAGCCCTTCTTGAAGGACCCTTGCTGTATGTACTACTTAGGAATATCGCGACAGAAAGCTTATTCTTTTTACTTCTTTTTATTACTTCTACCTCTTTAAATATTTTGGATAAAATCATTTGTTGATTTCGATATTCAAAAATCACGTTTAAATTTCAATCATGTCACATCCCTTAAAGTTACGCTCCGCTGCTCGTGCGCAAAAATCGCTATACATTGCCAATTTAACGACTGATACGTATTTCTGGCACTCTGGCAGGTGAAAGGCGACACGATTCTATTTTTTGAATGCACAAGCACTTTTATATGTCAGTTAAATATTGAAAAACCAAAATATTTGCAAAGCTAAAAGCGCCACTTTTCATTTTAACATCGTACCCCTCGCGAGTAGGGCCAATTCTTTTAACTTTTTATAGAGTCGAAATCGCTCGAACGGCCATCCGATGTTACATTTGTCGTCATACTTACGTTTATTTTATTGCGGTGAATTGTAAGTAACAAGTAAGTAACTGTATTGTAACAAGCGATAACTACCGATAATAAGGTATGCCGATATCTTTTATGACCAATTTAATTTACAAAATATAAACCTATAAAGGTACAATATATTATTATATTGTTATATTTTGGTGGATTTATCGACAACGGTGAGCCGTAAGAGATAGAGATAACAGAAGAATAATTTCCGGAAATAGTTCATAAAATTTGTCAATAGAATTATTTTATGTTTAACCAAGGCATACCGCGTTTGCATTGTAAAAAGTATTGTTTTTAGTCATTCAAATGAAAATATTATTTTTTTATGTTTTAGATCAAATCAACGATTATTTATAAAAATGTACTGAAAAATTTTTTCAACCACTACACGTGTATTCTTGTCCTTTAAAATAATTTTCATCCTAACTCTATTGGATCAAAGATATAGTTTTAACGACGACTTAACCCGTTACTTGTAAGTGCAGACGACAAACAATGGCAGCCAATCACAGCAGGTTCAACCGCGGTTGACCCGCAATTTTAATCGGCGACCTGACCCACCATTATCGTGTTAAATCTCAGCGAGATGAACACTATTTGCTTTTGAGAAATCACTCTCGAATTATCTCATGGGAAAACGGGACGACCCATCGTGGAAACCGGTGTAAACTGTCAACACTGTTTGGTGTAGTTGAATGAATACTACGGCAAAGAATAACAACGAATGTTACTAATTTGTAAAGTATAAGTCTCGTTTTTAGATGCACGCTATTTTCATACTCTAACTACAGGTTGCTTTGTAAGAGGTATATACAGCATTGCAATCCACAACAGGGCCTTCCTTTAAGTGCAATGAACCACTATTTGTACGGAAGCAACTTTGATATTGCGAGAAAAAAATCTATAATAGACCAGCCTTTTTCTTTGTAATTTCGGAAAATTCGTTTTTAAATACCACCGCGCCCAAGGTGGCACTGATGATTATGAGGGGTTTTCTCTTTAGCTCCTGCCATCCTGTCCAAGTGCAAAGGCCACTCTGAGAATTTCGCTACTCTGAATATCTTTAACGTTCACCGATACACTTGCGTCATAGGTACTAGACACACCAGAGGGTGGTTTCACAATCTTTGGAGGTTTTCTAGAGAGAAAAACCTCCGAAGATTGTTCGATTATTTATTAAGGACCCTTAAGTTTCATGCTACCCATTACATCCTGCGCTGTAAGAGCCATAGGCAGCCGACACAGGCTTACTTACCGCATGGCGAAGACATACAACTCCGTCACAACTTTTTAAAATTACATCATCATTATCAACAGCCTATCAACATCCCATTGCTGGACACAACAAACTCAGACCACAAACTTGTCTTACAAAGCACGGATTTCCAGATGAACAATAATAGCACATGGGGAAATTAGACTATATACCTACCCACCACCCTGGCCCAATGCGCAGAACCCTGGAATGCCTTCACAAGCACGGATGAGCTCAATCTGTTAAATTTGAATTTGGTCACCTTTTCAGGGCACTTATCAGGTCACCGGCATTGCAAAAGTTACATAACTGGCATGATCACAAACCGTCTGCGCCATCAAGCTCCTCTGAAACTGATTACACTTCTGCATTATCTGAAAGAGAAAGGTCTCCCGATCGCAGACACCTTTCGTTTCACAAAGCAGGCTCCCGCAGTTAAGTGCGCCTGTCAATCTTTATCGACGACACGCCATGAGTTAACACCCGAAATTATCTTCAAACAAATTGTTTTGCGCATCTCTTCAGATTCCGAGTACCGCGAAAATTGCGGAGGTGTTGCCAGGTATTCGATAATGGAAATACCTACGGCCTATGGAAATGCGATGGCATGTTCTAATTAGGTATTATTAATAAGATATTCGTCAGTGTTTGTAACTAACTGAACGGATGGACGGAATTCGTTAACGAATATAATTTTCGTTAAAGAAATAATCGGGTTGAAGGCGAGAAATCGTGGTTCCCATATCTCCGTTACACTACTAATATAAAAATTAGTTTTCGGATACCTAACATACCTAAAATTTAGTTTACGGATGGGTTAACTTTTAATAAATGGTTAATAGCACA
This sequence comes from Scoparia ambigualis, assembly GCA_963921215.1. NCBI lineage: Eukaryota > Metazoa > Arthropoda > Insecta > Lepidoptera > Crambidae > Scoparia > Scoparia ambigualis. The sequence continues at coordinate 4,311,216 of OY992522.1, forward strand.
TTAACTAGCCACCTAGGGGATGGCTAAAACATCAATAATAACGTTAAAATTTTAGTTCCTGCAGAGCTAGCATAAAAACAGCGTGGCAGGCAATTATGTCAATAAATCTTGACAACACTGGTGCAGATGTTAGCGACGGTTTCCATGCGTGCGACACTAACGGAGCTTCTTTTTTTACATAAAACTTGTTTAGAAACAGCTGCATAGAACAGCATTTTTCTCAACTAATGGATTTCCATATTTACGTGCAAAACCAAATAATACACCTTTTATTTAAGCGTACCAAGTAAGCTGACCAGGCTAAAAAAAATAGTTGTTAAAAGCGTATTTTGTTCATGTATAGATATATATATTTTTTTGCAAAATGTATCTTCCCATCTTAAATTATTATATCACCACTTAGTCGGGCTTGATTCCTTCATATCAATTATGTGATACTAGCGACTTCGTCCGATTACACACCCATTATTTCCCGCATAAACACATGTGTTTCAGCGAGTTCTAATCCGGCGTTTTAACTTTGGTAGTAGGTGCCAGTTACAAAATGAGGGATCAGAAATGAAAAAATAGTGTGTTGTCCTTCCTTTATGTCATATTGTTGACGGTTTTGTTTTATTATTCCACAACAGAGACTTTGCCTTGATCTCCCTTTAGTAAATGACGATAAGGCTGGGTGGAAATACTGGAAACACAATGCATCAGGAAGGCAAATCAGTCAAAAATTCAAAAACTCCTTCGGAACCAAGGGAAATAGGTGTGTGCCTCACAATCACAAGTCTCCTTATGGACGTGTTAGAATTCCACTCAATATTTTTCAGATAGGCTATGAAGCTCGCAAAATTTCTAATATCAGTTAGGTGTTAATTCTGAATTTATTTGAAACATATATTTTTCTATATTTTGAGTGCATAGATGGTTTGTTTTGATTAGTTTGATCTTGAAAATGATATTGAAAACGCGAGCGCTGCCGCACTTATTAAACGCTGTCATTATAATGTAACACATAATTTGCTTTGTTTATCGGCAATTTCAAAAAGCTATTAATTATATTTTTAATGTCGTAACATCAACATTTTATGTCTCTTACATTATGCCAGGGTAATGAAAGTACGAAATTAATACTTCGATAAAATTTAATTACACAATGCGATATGTTTTGATGATATTTTTATCGATACGAGTTTCATCAGATATACTGATATATCGAAAGAAACTAGCAACCAATGGGTAACTTAGAATCTTACAGCAATAATTGAACCAGTAGCTTAACTGCCAGCTTTTAAAAGATTAAAGAATACTAACTAAAATTAATAATTATTTGTATATACTAAAAAACTTTACAAAATTTTTTTACAAAAAAAAATCACTTAAGTATATTTAAGCGTTAACAAAACGCTGAAATATATAAAAAAATAACTTTTTACAAATCAACATCGTAGTAAACAATTTACTATCTGCAATATATTCATTTATACAGTATTGTTGTCATCATACATAGATATTTTACGGCCTTTTCCCGGAGGGGTAGGGAAGGATTACAGCTTCCGTTTGCTACGATTCTAACACACTTCCTTCGCTTTATTTACTCTCATTTTATTCTACATGTGTTTGTTATAATCACCGTGTTTTGTCTAGGAGTCTGACCTCAACGAGTTGAAAATGTTTTGACACCTCACAATTTCGGGCAACATGTTATACCCTATAAAGATCTTGCAATCAGTCAGAACACGTCCTAGGAGTTTTCGCTGGTCAGGGCAGCGGGCGCTATAATAATAATTTTCGAAAGTTTAAAAAAAATCAATACACATTTTTTTCAATTATCGGCGAAGCATTTCGTTTCAATTACATGGTCGGCAAATTGATGGTCTGAAGGCAGCATTTAAGTGATAAGTGGTTGGCAGATACCGTAGTATTTGTTCTGGGTAGGGCTGTGTAAGTATCACCTGTGAAATCGTTCACTGAACTAGGTACTGGAAATTCTGGCTTCGCGGTGGCTGCGTTCCATATGTCACACGTTAAATAATTTTCACGCAATTATGTTCCGTTATTTTTTTATATTGAAGTAGGCTAATGACTCTGCTCCACCTGATGTTAAGCGGAAACGAAGTCCACATGTGAAGACAGCCGTTGTTGCTTCATATTTTTCTCCAAGAGGATATATGAGTGCTAAAGTTACGCGAATAGTATAAATAGAAATAAAATGACAATATACGAACTTTTTTTATGAACTGTGGTCGGACAACACGGAGACGTTGTGACCAAAAGTCGAAAAAAGAGGAAAAGTTTAGACAACTCATAAAACAATGTTGAAATTACAGTTCACTAACTTATAAATATTTTTGCATTTATCTGTATTCTTTTAACATAGAAACCCATAATAAGCATTACTCATAGTTTAATTATTTTATAAGAATATTTTTACGCAGTTTTCTGCGGATGGAATACTAAATAACAATATTATAGCTTACCAGCAAGTGCTGAAAAGGAGGATATCGGTTTTTGTCTATATTTTATTATTCAACTTAACGGATTAGTTATTGGAAAAATAACTTTAGTTATACAAGAAGATGATAGAACATCCTAGTATGATGAGAAACTTGAACGACAACCCTAAATCCAGAAGCAAGCGATCGCGCAAGCGCGAAATCACACTGTTTATGAAAATGGCGTCGCAAATTGCTGCTCTCTGTTGTTCTTGGAAGTTATTGTTGGAGGCGACAGGTTTTTCGGCAAATTTCATTATTTGTAACTTTCAGTGTGTATTTAACGGATATAAAAGTTGTGGCTTACCACATTAGCGGTGTTCTTCAACGTAATATAGAAATGAAAACACGAAATTTGAATTTTTCTGTTTGAGAAGTCGTATTGATCATGTGTACAAGCGTATATTCGCTTCCATCACGATATTTAAGTTAATGACGACCTCCGTGGTAAACAATTTTTTTTTATGGTTTAAGATTAAGGGTGCCTTAATCTGTAATGTTAATGACTACAAACGACAGAAACACACGCAAAGTCACACTGTGATTCGGGTGTTCATTGGCTAAAATAAAGCTTTTACTTACATAATATATTTTGTCATCGTTAATTATACTTTACTTATGTTTTTAATTGATACTATAGTAAGAATACAAAATTCAAAACACGTGTTATTTGAATCAGATAAAAAGCACGGAGTTGCTTTCCATTTCATTTCGTCATCTCGCGTCATGTGAACGTGGCTCAATATTTATTTTTCAAAATGGCGCATGGAATTTTTCGTCACGCATAAAAATGCGCGATAACACTGCCGCCGAGCGGCAATTTACATTAATAATACTTTAGCATCTGAGGGTTATTTTTAAAATTATCGGCTGTGGATAGACCCTTCATTTCAGCAAGGACTGCGAAGTTCAGTTTATTTTTTATGTTATCAATTATATAATTCATACATAAATCACGCCCGTTCATTCATACATACTTAAATCACGCCCGTTTCCTAAGACAGTAGGCAAAGGCTACAGCCTTCCATTTGTTACGATCATGCAAAACACACTTTTCCTGCTTTATTTTTTATTGACCCCCTAGGTCATAATTTTAGAGCCTCAATTACAAGTATAAACGTTTTATAGGTTGCCTATTACCAGCGTTAACCCACTAGGTACAAGTGAATATACATACAAAAATCAATAGCTTATAAGCAAAAAAAATTACGCTTAGCCCGTTTAAAGCATTTTCTACGAGCATTAATAATTGCAACGAATAGCGATGTAAATTGTAGTATACAAACTGCCATTAGTCACGGCAACCGAATATCTAAATACACGTTTACAACGGCCACAGTATGCGCACGCGCATACATCTTCTACGCATTATTGCGCGACAGACGGAATGACAAAAATATTTCATACATTTCCATTAAACGAGTCATACATAATCAACCGTCACGGCAATGATGAATACGAGTACGTACAATTTTATCGAACATGCAACGCAGGTTGTCTGCGATCGATGTGGTGGCTAAGCCACCGGTCTTAGACCCAGAGCAGGCTAAAAAATATGAATATGGACATGGGCTTCATTTGACATTTGAAGCCCGTAATATGCCCATATAAGGACAAAATATGGGCTTCAAATGTCAAATGAAGCCCATGTATATTTTTTAGCCGATAGACCCGCTGAGGTCAAGGGTTCGATATCTAGCGGGGAACACATCTTTGGGTACTTGGTTTGGTTGGAGGTAGAACTTGTCCGCCTGGCTAGCTACCACCATCTTATCTAAGTCTGTCGCCATAACAACAATGTTAAAAGCATTGTTGTGTTCCGACAGTTTACAGATAAGATAGCCAGTTCGGTGGAACGCGCTTCCACTTTCGGTCTCATCGACACTTACCATCAGGTGAGATGAAGGCCAAGTGCTTGCCCGCAATTAATTTAATTTAGAACCTAGCTAATTTGTAGAAATCATAAACCCACCGTTACGTGAACCACACGCGGTCAAAACAATTGATACAATTATCATTAGATCAATTATTTCTAATAATAGGTGAATTGGCGGTGTACAAAATCATATAATATTTACTGAAATCCGCATAAAAGGAGAGATTCTAGAGCGATTTGCATTAACAAATAAATAAAATAAAATTTCTTAATTAATAAGTATTAAGACTTAATAAAATAAAAATCAAAAGTCACATTGAATCTGAATGAAAATGAATCTCGCGTGATAAACCAGGGTTAAAAATAACCACATATACCAAACGGGGCCGTCATTTAAAAAAAACCCTTTGGTCTGTTTCTGCGTTTTATTTGCTGTGTAGGTATAAAGAAAATACAGACGCACACTTTTTTGGAAATAGTTAGAGTAACAGAATAGATAATAGTACTGAAGTAGAGTAGGTACCTAAAACTGACAGCGAAACCTCTAATCTGGTAGAACTGGACAGAAAGATAGAACTAAAGGATAGAAGAGAACTCTGATGATTCAAATTAGTGATAAAAACACAAATGTTATTAAATAACTTATCAATACTGATATGTTTGAACATAATCGTAAATCCAACAGCGACACTTACTTTTGTAATTATAAAACCGGTTGTGAAAATAATTTCGAACTCTTGAGAGTTCATTTAAAAAACATTTATATAAATTATCCTTACTCTCATTAGTTGATCAGGTTATTTTAATTATAACAAATGTGGAATTTAGTATGTACAAAAAAGAAAGCAAAAGGCGAAATTGAAACCTGAATGTATTAAATTATAATACCTATAGGTTAAATATTTTGTGCGAACGTATTTTAAAAATGTGCATAAAATATAGGTATATTATTTGATTTATTTAAAGTATCATACTTAGTCAGTTTTAAAAGAAATCTAAAATTATACAAAGATGTAAATTGATTGCCACAACGAAACTTTTAAAAGTGTGTAGTACCAGAGTACTATTAAACCAGCTGTGTCAGCTATCTCTCCGGCTCAGAGTTCCCATGTTCGATTCTAGGAGGAGTACATCATGTACTTTGTTTGGTTGGTGGCAGTGTTCTTGTTTTGTCTGTTTTAAATACAACCCGTTTTATTGAATCTGTCGTCATAACAACATTATTGTGTTTCAACAGTCAATACTACCAGTTGAGTCCGGGTGACATCCGCTTCCTCCTTAAACCTTATCATCACTTACCATCAGTGGAGCTGAATGGTGCTTCTTCGTAGTAGAATAAAAAAACACGAATGTACATACAATAATTCGTAGATCTATCGGTTTCCCATACAAACTTCCAAGTGGAAATTTTTAAAAACCAATAAGCCATTTTTAATGAAACTTTGCATGCTAAAGTAAAATACAGGCATCTGAATAGTTTGTTGAAAACATTTTTAAAAAACGTTTATTTAACTGAGATAATGCGATTTTAAACTTTCTATAGAAGACTTTAAATCACAATAACTCAGCTAAATAAACGTTTTTTAAAAATGTTTTCAACAAACTATTTAGATCCCTGCATTTTACTTTAGCATGCAAAGTTTCATTAAAATTGGCTTATTAGTTTAAAAAAATTTCGACTTGGAAGTTTGTATGGGAAACCGAAATGCGTAAACCCTCTTAATAATAACAAGGGAAAAAATGGAATAAACAAAAAAAAACCTAATACGTGCTCAAACCTGACTCGCTTTAATAAAATCGTGCGCATCAAAGGACTTTCTAACTGAAATTAATACCCGCATACAAACTCTGTGCCTCCATTGTACGACTGTTTCATCTCCATATTATAAGCATTAGGACAACCAGATTGACAGTCAAATAAAGTCCGTAAAGAGATGAACTACTGCCTCACGTTGGGCCATAAATCCGCGCCATTGAAACGACCATCACCGGGATAATTTCCCAACTAATATAATAAGACATTCCCACCCCCTCACCACGGTCAGTGGCCGGCAATATAAAGGGATACCCCATACTGGCACAAAGCTCTCGATATAATGGACGCAATAATGTAGCAACCGACTCACGTAGCAAATATTATTCACGAAACGTCACAATATTTTAAACGGGAACATTAAGTTCTGACCCCTCGCTGATAATATTCGTGTCGGCATTAATATATGATTTAACGAATGTGGAAAAATAACGCTCCACGACTTATTACCTTTATGCGAAAACTCACTACAAAGAGCGGTCCATCCGAAGAGAATATTGAGATGCTTATTTATGTACGCCACTCGGTTAGAGCGGATGTATAGGAACGAACGAATTTACGCTCCTATATATGGTATGGCAGTGTGTCTTAATAAGCGTTCCGACAACATACGCATACCTACCCATTAAGCGCGTTTATCAATCATTTACGCTAACCGAATATATTACTGGTAACTCATTATTCAACACTTCATTATTCTGTCTATCGATATATCAAATAGAACTATTGGGCCGAGAGGAAGTGTAACAAAAAATGATATAAATTGCTCTAACGATGTATTGATACCTGTAGGCGACACACCTGAAAAGCACACTCAATACACGCAACAAGTCAAATGGTTAGTTGTTAAATATTAAACTAAAGTTAGAATACTAGAAATTGCACTTACCTTGCAGGCTCTTCTGGTCTGGCTGGCGGCGTCTTCAGTATTCACAACGATACGCGGTACGATTGGCCAATCTTATATTCTAGATACGAGAATCGATGCCAAAAGAAAGCTGCCCTCTGAACGCGGAGGTGGATCATCGAGTAATTATTACATGTTTATGATTGTAATATTCGCGTACATACTTATTCATCTGTGTCGGTCCAGCGAAAGTAATTACGGGTACAGCGGCACAACTTTTGGCATCGACGCATTTTAAAAAACTATTAACCGTCCGCATCGAGCATGCATCATCGAGAAATGCACCGACGTAATGCCTCCTCGATCGGTTTCGGCCGTCGATAACAACCAAACACTATCGGACACACCCCACGAGAGCATCGATATTAATTTAGTAAAGTAATTAAAAACGTCAAATTGGATGTTTTACGACAATATTTGTAATAAAATTAATAAGATCGCGGAGCCGGAGAACGATCCTTGCGGCCCGGCCGGCGACGACCGAGCTAACATACGACAGGATTCCATCGAATGCGAACACATGGCTTCAGGCCTTAAAGACACGTGGCGAATATCGAAGGAAAGGTGGCGGACATTAGCTAGGGCCCTGTGGTCGTCGCCCCTACTCACAAATATGGAAACGATGCCTTAATTCAAGTCCCACTTACTGTTGGAAATAAAAGCACCGCGGCTTCGAGAGTACTTACATAAATTACGGTATTCCAAGAGTTTGCACGTTGGAACTTCAACCTTCGGCATTGGACTGCTTAGGATCACTTTCCAGGGATCATCCGATAGCGGGTGGTAGGGTAGGTGTATTTTGTACACAAAATACAATTCAAAACCTTATGAAATTTTTTAACATTTTATTCTTTTTATAATTTTTTTAATGTCTTCTCCGAATTCAACTACGACATTGTACAAACACATAATATAAATTAAAGGAAACGATAAAATAAGTCATTATTTAAAATAGAGTAGATTAAATCTTTCAAAAATATTTAAATATAAAAAAAACTTGTACAACATTGCATCTAATATTAAAATTATTATCGCTTACTTCGTTATTTTATTGTACATATTTACACAAAATGTAATTTACAGTAACAATGATCTAGCGTCTTTAGGTATTGTTTCTATCACATTGTCATTGAGTCACCTTTAGGGCTGCGATTCAACAATAATCCCAAATAAGTGACGTTTGAGTGAAACCTAAGTATTCACTAAGTGTATACGCTACATTAACAAATAATTCGAAATCTTGTATAAGTATTCAACATTCGGTCATGTCACAACTCACAACCATTACAATAGGTTTAAAAAAAATTACAACAGTCTAGGAAGCAGATCTTTAGAATGAGTTTCATGTTTCTTATCAAAATTTATTTAATCTTTAATGTACTTATTAAAGTACGTACACACACGGGAACCGACCGTGTTAATATTAAGATACATTTTAATGGTCACCATAAATTCGATGCGAATACAGCTACTACAAAATGTAACCCGTGTGTGTACAGACCTTAACATGGACAAGCTTTTAAACGAGAATTGAATTATTGCACGTCGCACATTTATCAGCCGACCATGAATAATCGTCTCAAAAAGCAATGAAAGCCCGTCGAAAAACTTAATTTCATATTTAAATATATGTTTTCGACTTTTTGCGCTGTGTGGCGCGGACGCTTATGTCAACGGCGCACAGTAGCCAATACTGACATTTATGACACCAACATTGTTATTGCTGGAGCCGAAACATAAATTAAAAATGATAATAGGTTCTGGACGTCTCACTAATTTTAAGTCATACGAGATCTACGCGCATTGCGGAGACTAGCGACTGGTTAACTTAAGTACTTGAGAATTTAGCCTCCTTATTGTAAACATCGACAATTCTACTGAATACGTTAGCGTCATGGACTTTTAGAGGCGTAAGATCTAATGGCTCGAGTTCAATTTCAACATAATGGAATATCAATATGGATCTTAATAAATAATACTGAATAACAACAGTCATTTTTGAATTTCTTTAAGTACAATCTACGCAACCGCACTTCAATGTTCATAAGGCACTACAAAGACACTGTTTCACAAACTCTTCTTGCAGGTATCACCGCCTTTCGTGTTAGGATACAACATTCGTTACTTAACACTTAATATATTAATTTATTATTATGTTTCTTATGTTTCAACGTTAAAGTCTCGAGATCCAATTTTACTAGTGATTCGTACAAAACTATTTAATTACATATATTTTTCTTAAAAAAATTTAGTCTCTAGTAAAATTGGTCAAGGGTATCGACTGAAACTTCATTGACCACTATAATGCTTATTGTACTATTGTAAACTGGTTGAAAATAGATTTTACTATCAATAATAGATAATAGTTAAAATTGAGAGAACAGGATTTAATAAAGTGTCAGTCAATATCAATTCACGTACCAATCGTTCAATAAACACACAACATCATGCCTTAATACTAATATACTCATTAATTAAGTTGGATGGATCACAAACATGTTACAGGCACTAAAGCGCAAACTGGGAATGTTACGTTACTTCGATACAGGTATCAATATAATTGTCAGGACTTGGTCCCTTCGATTGTCACATCGACTATAACAACTATACCATAAGAATATATATTAAGATCTATAATAATAAGAACAATTTTTAAGAAATAGAGATCACCTAATAGAAATAGTCCGACGTCACTGCAATAGCACCAGCATTAGCACCAAGGATCAAGGATGGGGATGGCGTGAAACCTAAATCTAATCGAGGTGTCCATATCAAACTCGTTGTACTTACAAAGTAAACAGACGATGGCACTTGTTTAATGGCCTGAGAATCGATTGAGTAAAATGCATTAGAGTATAACCTTACAATTAATAAAAAAATAACGCGACATTAACAACAAAATTTACATAGCGAACGTAAACTTTCATTATTCTAAGCCTCGCGTCTCGTTTCATTTGGTAAATCGAGTCACGTCCCATTGTACAATATTTGTTTACATTTGCCTATCCGCTACCTATGTTTCTTCTCCAGATATTAACTGTTTAAGATGGTTTTCCAATATTGACTTTAGTATATCATCCGATTCTCGAGGATTTGCATAAAAAGTAACTAGTGTAATAAATAAGAGTTAAATAATTGTCAAGAGAAATAAGATTGAACTAATTGTAGAAAGTTCCCGACGTTCATAACATTTACCGTTACTACAAAACAACATCATATCGTATATCGTACAACAACACAAAAGAAAGACGTTCAGAATTAAGTTATAAATTAAAGCGGATGGCCATTTCGAAAGCTTGAGCAACGCGCAGTGTCCGCGAACGCATTTTATCGCACGCGCCACCTACGGACTGATGTCATTGCTGTCACAGTTAACCTTAAAAGAGACCTAAATATAAAAATCAAATAACTTCAAGCGTGTTCGCCGGTGGTAACAACTCCGTATGAAAAATAACAATCAGAAACAATTGTGGGGACAAGACCACCAGCTCGCGATTTTTAAGTGACCCCGCGTAGGAGGCAGAGGCCCGTGGGCGGGCGGAAGTGAGAGCGCCAGCTCGCAGCCTCTGTGTCTTTGTCTAACGTCCGCGAATAGGCATTAGCAGAAACGGAACAACCTATCGAGCAATTCCGCAATGTCACAGATCACAGAACTTGATACAACATTACCAAGACTCTTCAGTTTACGACCACTTTCGGTTCTGAATGTGATGCAACCGGCGATTGGAAGTCTCTTACGAGTTAATGTTGCTACACGTGCACCTTTCATTCAGAAAAATATGGTCATTACTTTGTGCAAGTGCTTATTGCAGAAAATTACAATATTCAAGTCACGTGCCGACGCCGCCGCGAATGCTCGCATAAAATATTGTTATAAATATATGGTAAAGCGAATTACTTTAAAATTAATATAGTTTAAATGAATTGGCGAGTTATAGATCGATCTGGGACGGGCAACTGTTGATTTAAATTCGATACAGTTATCGAGACATAAAAAATACAATTTAAGGGAAAACGTGTACTGTAACTGTAATATTTAGATGATGTGATGATGTAACATTGAACAAGAATGCTAGTAAATCTCTCTCTAATCTTGAAAAAGTAAATTTCGAACTCCTATCATATAAGACATAGGCAGACATACATTTATGTCCCGAGCTGCTCGGATGAAGGACAAAAGCTCGAGCGCAGCAATAAAATTGGTCACCGGCTGTCGTCTCTTTGTCCATGAGCTGCGGCGAGACTAACAGGATTTCATAGGTTTATGTGCGATTTAGGAACGACGCAAGTATAAAAAGAACGACTGAAAGGATTGCCTGGCAAATGTACAATAAACGTTGCTATTAAAGCACTAACTATGATTGAGCTGTCAAATAAAACAGGATTCTATCTTACTGAAAAAGCACGCATCATAAAAGAAAGAACGAAAGCAGTTTCCGTTAATGAAATGGTCAAGAATAAGTAAAATTAAGAATAGCAGGTGTACTGATTGATTATACATTCGAATATTTTTATAAAATACACGACTCATTCTATATTTGTGTGCACATTAAACTTCATTTTTGTTTGTTTTCCATGTACACATATCTCTGGAATTGTCAAGTACTTGCGTTGCCTGTTCATTGTGTGTTGATGTTACTCTATTATGCCTAGTTGTTAACAAAAGTGATGTGCAAAGGTATCCCGTAACTTGCACCACACTGGCTGGGCCGTAACGCGCGGACACCGCGGCAAGTTTACGAGCCGATCGCCGGTGGAGCGGCTGATCCGCAACGCGCTAGAATGCAACAACTCCACCACGACTTCCTACCTCTTGTCCAGCTCCTATTTACAACCATGCACCTCTAATTAAAGCCCATATCCAATCCGAAATTTATATTCGCCGAACCATACGCTGCCACAATGTGGACATAGAGACAAATCGCCACGACCGAACCACCGTTCGAGCCGATTCCACGACTTTAATTTCCTGAAGCGACCGGTGCTAATTTGTGCCTTTCCACAGAAATTCCGACGAAAGCGATCCGATAAATTTGTAGAGAAAAAGGTAACCGGTTTCAGTGATACAGTTTTTTTTTCAAAAGAAAGGCCCGCATGGTTGTTAATGAAGGCAATTTCGGTAACTGGACTGATTAAGTAGACGTTGACGGGCATCGATTGCGAATTAAGAGAAGGAAAGGCCGCGATTTACGCAGATGAGAGCGATGCATCATTACCGTTACTTTGGATTCACAACACGCCTCGAACGGTACGAGAGCTGTGTTGCGAACACAATAATTCCGGAATATATCTAGTTAAATGAACCGACACGAGGAATACCGGTCATACATAAATCATGCGCGGGAGTACGAGCAGCGAGGCTGCGCACGCGCTCCTATGTGTAACAAACGCACGCATTAGACGAGCGGCGGCCATAGATAATACTATATGGCGGCGGCGCTCGGCGGGGAAGGACGCCGCCCACGCGCCCCGCGCAGTCATGAGCCAACGCCGATCGGACGATTATATCACCGTTTATGTAGGTGGCCTTATAAGGTTAATGTTCAAAAACAATCTGCCGACTTAAGACTCATGTTGACTGAATTTCCCACGCAAAAGTCGACCGCCTGCGGAACTAATCCCCGACACGTACTCCACATTTCCATTTGAAAGCTTTTTGTTTATGTTAAGCTCGTTGATACTATTGGTCAATAGAAAAACTCGTATGATGGATTGGCGCGGTCACAAAAGCTAAGGATTTGTTTTCAGAACTGAATAGCGGTCGAGTTAGTACCGGACGCGTGTAGAATACATTATAGCAACGATGTCCATTTCCACGGTTCTTGTTCGTGGTATAAGTATGTGATGGGAAAACGAGTTGCAACACGTATACGATACGTAACATTTCTACTAGCAGCATACACGTCTAGCAAACAGAATTCTCCGTACCTTTCGCAGAAGCGTATTTGCTGTTTAATAAGTGCAAAAAAAAAGGGAACAGTGACATAGTAAATATTCACTCTAGGAAGATACTCGTAAATAAATAAAAACAATTGAACATTTCTTCAGCGCATTAAAAGTCGAACTCACTAAAACAAAAGATTCCCTTTGAAGTTTAACGTACAAAGATGACGCTATCATCCAAATGAGCGTGGTGTTTACACACAATCCCGCTCGGCGTTCCCACGTAGCTGTCACCGCGGGCGCAGCTCCACTATACACAGCCTATCGGCCCATCTACACCACTCCAGTGGACAATCGTCCTAACAAAGGCTCACCGACCAGGGCCGGAGAGCCCAATCATTTCCCACGCGGTAACGGTCGAGCTTCAGCTCTAGGACGCTAGTTTGAATTTATGGACGCGGAACGTTCGGTACGGCCCGCGACCAATTCCCGCTGCCCAAGATAACTGGCCACCGCGCCGTCCACAGACGCAGACATGTACCCCGAACTCGACAATACAACACAGTTATACATCCGAAACGGCGCATAGAGATGGCGATACAAAAGCATGACCGATAACTTGTACTCTTTCAATAACAGAAGAAAACATTGTTTAAAGTTTGCTGACAATAATTTTGAAAAATTTCATGTCATGTTCCGAAGATAACGTAAACTATGACCTGTTCTCATTCATTGTTGTTTTATTACAAAGCGATGTGATTAGGATTACGTCTGTTACCAACATCATTAGGCATTAAGTATTCGCGATCGGTCCGGTGTTTCGGTTTTTCTGTATTGCAAATGCTTTGTAGCTGGTACTTAGTATATTCCCTTTAAAAATGGAGCAGGTTGATATGACGCTGATGCTGAGCTACGATGTACTGTATGTAACACAATATCGGGGCGGTGCGGTGTGACGTGCCCGCAGTTTACGCTATTCTCGGCGGACCTAATTTTAACCATGTGCGTCTCCCAGTCTAGTTTTAGGAAGTGGGCCGTTTGGATTCGCCGAATCGATAGCTCAGAGCACGAGGGACGGCCGATCTCTAACGATTTATAGGCCAGATTTTGATTTGAGAATCGAAAGAGCTTATAAAGCTATATTAGGTTTCTGTTTTAACGTTTAAAATTTTTGATTCAAGCAACAATTTAGGTATGAAATGACTCATTTTAAAATCAGCCCCTAAAACAGAGAGAGAGAAAGAGAAAAAATCGACATCAAAAATAGAAAACCATACACTAATAAATGTTCTTACTGCGCAGCAAAGCTTTGATTGCGAACAAAACGTTTAATTGGAACAAGATTAAATCATAATGACGCAAGTATCTGGCCGTCAATCAGCGGATCTGTAGCAGATGTTTGTAAAATTGCGCAACTGGATAATCGCGGGTCCAATTATCGAAATGACACAGACGTCGACCATATCGAGCCGGACGATACACTCCCGGCTAAATCTATAATGGATGAGGCGCGTCCCGCGTCAATCCAGTAAACGAGATCGCATAAACGCAAGCGCATACATAACTAAACAACCCTGAACAATCGGAGCCCTATTCATTAATTTAATCGAATTAAAACCGGCATTGGGTAATCGGGCCGCGTCCCAGAGGAGCACGAATAAATTTCAATTAGAGCAATCAGGACGGCCGGTCGCGGAAGCCGCTGGAGACGATGGGCACGGGATAATGGCGTCGCACCTTGCATATAAACACGTCACGTCCAGCGCATACGAAAGGAGACCTCCGCCGCAAATCATTAGGATTGCGGTAAGTGGGATGTGAGCGGAATCGCGCGCCGCGAGACGGAGTCACAATGCCGAGATTTCGGAATAGACTAACTCGATTTCAGATGCAGAGAACCTGATTTTCTAGTTCGGAGCACCGTGCGGCGATCAGAACGAGGCGATACAGGGAAAAAATGTTGATTTAAAAGCGTTTTGCCCCGCGATATGACTAACAACAATGTTAGCGCAGCACCATAATTTCCGCGAATGCTCGCGATGTCCCGCAATGTCTCCCGGAACGCCAATTTGTAAGCGCCGACATAAACAGGCGGTGTAACGAAGCTCCTAAACAACGATATAAGCGGGCGCATCAAGTCGAGCCCGCGAAATATCTCAACGGTTGACATGCCGACAACCCAAGAAGCTAGCTCGGACTTTACATTCACCGACGTAACGAAGGGAGCCGCCAGCTCGCCCATTGTATTTATGCCTTAAACACAATTTATTTATTCGGCAAACATTACGGAGACACAAAATCTTGTCCATAAATACATGTGAAAGCACATATCAAGTATCGGAATGCAAACGGCGGGGCTCGTGTCTGAATTATGCAACAGAACGGCGCGGGCGCAGGCCTGCCGTAATAGTGCACGGTGTGGCCGAGCGTAACTCCTAAAATAATACGCGGATAAGCTTTATTGTGCGCCGCACCAGCCGCACCTCCTGACAGCGCCACTGCCGAACTGCCAAATTTATAAACGCACTCACTCCATTCTCCGAATCGTCCGCATTTTTTCCTCTCCCAACAATTAATGTACGAATCAGTTACCTTAATAACGCCGTAAATCGAATTAATGGCACCGTAGAAGAAATTTCACTATATTTAAACAGCTTTTTCAGATGGATCGAATCACTTCATTTGTCGCCGGTCCGGAGACACGGCAAAGGCGGTTTGCAAATATTGCCCTTATGTTGGGTCGACGGTGGGTCCATCGATCTTGCGCCCGGGTGGTCGGTCGGAACGATGTTAATTACAGGGCAGAACCGATCATTTAATGTGAATTTCGCAAACATTAAATAATTTGCGAAAAAATTGAACCGGCAGTGTGCTCACGCGCGGAATAATAAATTAATGATCACACCAGCCGCAACGCTCTTCGCCGACAACAATTTGAGGATATCTTCACAGCGCGCCGCAAGCGCCGTAAGCGAGAAGCGACAAAATTACGACGACGATATCTTTAAAGACTTACAACCAAATGGGAGGGTTACATAACGAATGGAGAAACATCAACTAGAACAATAGCATCAATGCTGCGTTCATTAAGAATAGACCTTAGGAACGGCGAAGAGTCGGCTCAACAATCTTGTAATCCTTAAACCACACGCGGCGACGATTACAACGCACCTATTAGTCAAATTAGCTTTATTGTTGGGGCCCGTCAGGCTTGCACAAGACGACCAATCGGCTTAAAGGCAGACAATTATGTGGGCATATTAGCTAGCACAATACGATGAGTCAGCAGAAATTGCGTCTTGGGCGTTTATCAAAACAATAGTATTGATAAGTTAATAAAGCGAGGTGCGAGACTAACGAGCGATTACCGAGCGAAGTCGGGGATAGACGCACGCGTCACATGCGAGCGGAATACGTTATGGCAGTGTGAGTCACAGCCGCGCCGCCGCGCCGCCGCTAGCCGTCGGGAAGAGGCCCGAGCCTGATTGTCGACATCTAAAAAAGATCAAGAATTTACGACTCGTGTCGACAACTTCTATAGTGGCGACGATTCTTTTTTAAGCGACGAGATATTCCCCAGAGAGCGAACAGACGTGCCTTGCAACAGAACGAAAGAATTTGCCGTGGAATCCACGGAAGAAACACGCGTGCACTGAAAGCGAAATCTCATGAGTTCTGCGAGACATTACGAAATAAGAGAGCTCGATTAGGGATGCGGGTGGAGCGGGGGCACTGACCGACTTCCACATTTATACCGCTAAATCATGCACATGAGCATCTGCATCCTACGAAGTGGATAGAACGCCAAACGCCCGCGGAACGGCTAATACAGTTTATATTCACGAAACAGACGCGCCAGATTACGACGACGTTACTCGCGACGAATACATAAAGAATAATATTTATGTAAACGACTCAGCGACAACGACAGGTGAAACCATTCCTAGAAAAAAGAGAATATCGTTTTAAATGTTTTTTTTTACCTAACGCACGTTTACGGTACTCACAAGAATAAAATAGGCTTAATAATAAATATTATGCACAATAATTGAACCATATAAAACATTTGTGATATAAATCGATAATCCCGGGACGCACTTATCACTCGAAATCGTAATTACCGCAAGAATATTTCAATCGGATTGGCTTATCGATGATGCGTGAACAATAACGATCGATATCAGCGTCGACGTATTATTTCCGTGCGTCAAAATCAGCCGCGACCGACCCACCTGAAGTGGAGAGATTTTTATCGATGTGAATGCGAAACGAGGGAATCGATTCCATCGATTTCAACATATCAAACAAAAGCTGACAAGAGGCTTTCGAGGTCGGGGGCGAAGACGTAGTGGGTGCCGGATGAGTTCGAAATTAAAACGATATGCAAATGAGAAGTGAGAATTAATCGTTCAGTGCAATCGATGCGACGGCAGCGAGAGCAGCTACTGGGTACAAATCGATGAATAAATAGTGTCCGATTAGCGACGCAAGGTGTGTTCAGTGTTTAATGGATGAATCGAATCGAATTTGAGCGGCTCAATGAATCGATACGTCGAACTTTCCGTATTTGGCGTACAGTTCAGTAGTAAGTTCCATTGATTAACTGTTCGCGTGAGCGCGGAGATACAAATAAAATTATAGATTATGGTGTTCAAATTGGAATTTAAATGAATTACATATCGCTCCATGAAGTCGGTAATAGTGTTTATGAATTAAGATGTGAAAGCTTCTGCGTTACACTTATTAGTTTTACTAACAGCACGACAGCGGTCGTCGGAATTGACAGGAGAATTTATAATAGTCGGCCTCCGTACCTCCGAAAGTAATTTTCAATTAAGTTTCTTAATAATCCGGATCACGTGGAGCCGGCCGAGGACTTAGAACCTGAGGCGACAGCGCTCGCTCCTATGATAATTGGAAACAGTCTAGTGAGTGTTTAAAAGCTGCCACTGTAAGTACTCGATACTTTTGCTTTTAGTTTACAAGATAACACTCACATCCCTGATTGTAGCCGAGATGTTATTAAACTGGATTTTAATTTGAACAGTCAAAAACATAATAATACGGATACCTTATGAGTTTATGACTGACTTCCGTCATTTTTTAGATAATCTACATTATTAGAGATACGTCTCGTGCGTATAGGATCTCTTTTCAGAGGCGATGTTAAAAGGCCGATTCATTGATCATAATGAATCAGTAGCAAGCGCGACCGCTCCCACTTCCGAGGCGTCACTCTAAACAGTCGCAACCGGTTCCTAGCGTTAATTATAAACCAATTTTACATCTGATTATTTCGCTACCGAATGTTCCTTCATAGGTTTCGACATCTATGCAGCGATCATCAATTTCATTGATAGGATTTTTAAGTTGGATGATTAATTAAAAGATCACGTTTAAATTGATTTTACGTTCTGGACGAGCGAACAAACGGATGAGCTAGCCTTACATCTCTTTTTGTTTTGTCTCACGGTGTTATTATGATTATGTAACTTTTTAACATGAATATAAAATATTTGTGCCAGAAACGGGAATTTTTGACACTTAATTATTCATTGCGGCCGTCAGCGGAGGGATCGTATATCGCGCCATCAAATGGAACTGTCAATTATGTCGCAATCTGATCCCTGCCTGCACTTACTTATCATTTAAACCGGGATCAAATATGTTTAGTCTAGGAATGGACGTCTAAATCCTCGAAAATCAGGACGTGTCAAAATTACACTACAATTCGTTTTATATTTACAAATATATTAACAAAATAGTTTATTGCTTGTATATCTCTTATTTTACTAATTATGCCTTTATCTAGAAACGTATTTGGATTGTTTAATTTAAGCTAAATATGATTGTTCAGATTTCATTCAACACCAACCACGTTTGCAGACGAAGGCAAGTACGCCAACCTAAAACGTGACTATCTCAATAATCCAGTCGAAATCTCCTTACAAATAGGAGTGTCGATATCCAATACCGTGGGATTTAATCTAGTGCCATCAAAACTACCGTTGGGGGTGATGGGACATGTGAGGATGGGATAGATGAGCGTGAGAATACGGCTGCCCTAGGGAGCTAAGGGGCAGCGGCGAGGGGCAGGGGGGGTGTTGGTGGTACTGTTGCAGCGGCGAAGGAGCCAGCCCCGGGTGATGTTCTATAGGGTACTGGGCAGAGCTAGCGTACGCCAATTGCCTCACCTTCATGTCCTCGTCAACTACGTTATAGGTGAGCTCAGTTTCCTCGAAGCCGGTCGCTGCCATCCGCTGCTCGCTGGTGGTGGGCGGGTCCGGGGAGTTTAGACACGTCTGTATGAGCCGTTTGCCGGCGTCCGAGGTGATCATCGGCTGCAGTTTCCGCGTCGCGAATGTGTATACGTGGCCAGTCTCCGACGCGACTAATAGCATCACTTGCGTGCCGGTCAGTGTGGAAAGCTCGTATGCCTGCAAAAAGATAACTTAGCATAAGTCCTATTATCAAAATGTTATACTTCTTATAAACTAAAATGGGTACAACAGGTATTATTTTACGGAAAAGGTACAATAATGGACTCTGTCGGGTATCGCAATTGATAGAAGGGAGGAAGATGTCCTTTTTAACAAATTATTCTTATATACTTTTTGCACAAACGATCTCAAAGAGATAAGAACATAGCAGTGACGAAGGTTGCATACAACTCGATTCCCACCGGCTTCCCTTCAGAAGTTTAGAACACAACCACTCTCTACTTGAATTGAGAAATGGCACAATCAGTAATTAAAAAAGTAAATATATAAAAGAAACATTACAAATTGCCTACACTATGGACATTAAATCAACAAAATTTGCTTTTCAACAACATATTGCTTTAAAATAAGCCGCAGGCGCGATCGGCTTTTAGGCAGTTAAACTTCCATACAAAATAAACGTCATGACGTCACATAAAGGTCAATAAACCCACCCGCGTATTAGCAGCCGGTAAGCCGTCTTTATCCGAGTTACTTGATAGAGACAGTTATACAATTTGCGTACGCGTGAGCGGGACGGAGGAATATCGCTTTCGGTTTGTGTTCTGTTGACAGATAATTTGACGTAATTGCAATTCATCATTGAATGCATGACTGTGTTTTATTAGTATTTGAATTTATTAGTTAGTTTCACCTATTATAATGATTAGTATTGTAGTTGGACTTTGTTTATTTGTGTTGTGTGTAGAAAGTAGTTACGAAGACGTACGTTGTAATTAGGTATTTGCGGTAAGTAGATATTGTAATAAGTTGAAATTACGTATTTAGAGTAAGTAGATTTGCAAAGTAATCGGTAGAATTGTAAGATGTCGGCATTAATAGCTTTAGATTCTTCCCGGCTTTTATGATAATGTCTTAGCGCACTTTGTTAGAAAGAATAGACGAATAGCTTTAGAGTATAAGTAGTATTATTAGTACTTAGTCGATTAAGTTTTGTTTAATTTACATCATATCATCATTTCACCACAAACGGCTTTTATCAAAACCACTTCTATTATGCTTGCAAGACACTGTTTCAATATCTCAGTGCTTACACGTATAGTAAAAGTGGACTGAAATACATCTGCCTATACAAGACTGAAGCCAGGATGCCAATCACAGATTTTCGGTAAGGACTCAAGACTGCGTGCCCGCGCTTGGAGTAGGTAAGCATTTTTTTTTGCTCCGGCTTACCTCTCTCAATATTTCACGCTTCGCCACTGGAACATAGTATCCGATCGATATTGAAATTAATATTTAACTCTCTATAATATTACATTTTACAGAGTAGACCTTATTTCTAATAAAAAATAAACTAGAAAAAAATAATTAGGAGAGCTGGAGGTAACGACGACACTTTCAGACTTTGAAAGTTTCCATTATTGTGTCCTACTCTGTGACAGAATCTAGGAGCATCCCATAAGAACGACCTTTCACCTCTCCCACGCCCATAACTCTAAAGCAAACCCAATGTTTCGGGAGCAATATCACTCTCACGGCACTCTTTGTGTATGCACGACGAATTATCACTCCCACCGGCGCCCTACCACCTACACCTCACCTAGCCGCGTTACGTTTACCACTAAGACATTCCAACGTGGACTTAAGCACACACGAATTAGAACCAATTCGACAGCATCTACACAAATGACAATTTGTCACGGTCAATTGACCAAACTACAGTAGCTGACTTTTTGCTGTTTACATTTCAAATTGACGTTAATATCAATTTAAACCTTAGTGTGTAGGTAAGAAAATAAGTGTTTGCATGGTTTTTCGGTGCGTCGTGTAAGCAGAGAGTTGTTGTATAGATTTGCTTTTCCATTGCATAATAAATAAGGTTGTATCATCAATTCGCCCACTTGTCGGCTACGAACGAACGTATCTCTTGCGAGCTTTAATGTAAAAATCAACAAGCAATTCAATTTAGCTGAATAGTAATCATATGGATTCGTCAAGTTTAATTTTTAATCAAATGTCTCACTAACACATCAAAACAAAAATTAGGACTGCTAATACAATACAAAACTCACAACAGCAAGTTTCTATCACAGTATCATTAGGAGGACTCGTTGTAATTTAAAAAAGTAGTTCAAGTTAGTAGTTTCAAGTTTAAGAATCAAAAAGGTCTTTTACATTTTAATCACAGTTGAATGGGGACATAGCCTTTACAAAACAGAACATGTACAAACACAGTAACATCAAAATATCACTTAATACATTTTATTTTGTTGTGGCTTTAAAGCCTTAAACGATTGGTCCTTCCAAAACCCGCAAGTTCACAATCAAAGCGTCAAAACTTAATTGATTCACCCTTATCTACCAACTATAGATTTAACTTCCCAAAACATAAGATCGCTATTGCGTTGCACTTTCATAACTGGCGTCGTCATGTCCTTTGTGCTTGCACCCTTCCCATTCATCGAGATGATTGATGATAAGCCGGTAATTAGCAAGTCTACTGCATCTGTGACACCGACACCACAAGTGGGACACTGCAAAATGACCCTTACAAAATTAACAAGGTTATCATTGACAGCACAATCAGCTGCATGTCACTGAGCAACACTGCCAAAATTGACAATTACAAATGTTGCCATAATGAGTTTCGTTGTTAAATGTGATTAATGAAGTGAAATTTCAGTGATCTCGGAGTACGGAGAGCTTATTTTGAGAAAGAATGGGGTAACGGTTACTTGGAATTACAAATTTCTAATTAAAAATTTCAAGCTTCGCCCCCGTATAGACAGTTTTGTATAACATTTTAGACGTTTCAAAGGATGATAGATACTCTTTAACCTGTGTTAAAAATACGTATTTTTGAGAAGTTAATAAATTAAGGCGAGTTAAACCGAAGTGACTGTTTCAGTTTGGCATTTTTTTCAAAAGTTTTCAAATGCACTTGCAATAAAAGCTCAACAAACCTTAACCAAGTTAATTTTTCATAGACAATGAAAGTGTAAAAGTGTACGACTTAAGAGATGTAGTTCAGTCTGGCAAATTCAATTTGGAACCACAACATTTTTTGCATAAAAAGTAGATAAACAAGTGATTTCTACAAACAAAACGGAGTTAACATTATTCAGTGAGTGAGACTTTTTACAACGGGAATTTTTAAGATATTACAATTTTATACAATTTAAATATAAATACACATTAGTAATAGTAACGTGCAAGCTTTTATTTATTGCTATAATTGAAATCAACTGCCCTCTTGATAATTAATAGAAGAATAACGCTGCTAGTAGATGTAGCAAATAAATAAACGTTAATTATAATTTGTCATATCCTTAAAAATAGACTATTAATTCGTATTTAAAAGCCTGTTTAACACAAATTACGTTTAAGCTCAAGAAAAAAACTACAACAGTATACTTAAAAATATATTTAATTATCAACTCTGTTATCTTCTTCTAAATCAATGAAACCTGTTTTCACGCAATTAGTGAATATCAAGTTATGATTACAGTTACGACCAGAACAGCTTTACCAGGAATACCGATTCTGGTTTGCTTTATAGATGATTAGTTCAGCAAACAATCGGTTAACCTGCGTTTGACTCCGTAGTTAAATTGCAGTAGGGTTGTCAAGTGACACCTAA
This sequence comes from Scoparia ambigualis, assembly GCA_963921215.1. NCBI lineage: Eukaryota > Metazoa > Arthropoda > Insecta > Lepidoptera > Crambidae > Scoparia > Scoparia ambigualis. The sequence goes on from OY992522.1 coordinate 4,334,258, forward strand.
GATGTTGGAAGTGTAATACGAGATATGTATGACGGAATAAGTCAACCTCCCTAATTAGCCATCCTAAACGTTTTAGTAGGCTATTATAATACTTCTGATTTTTAAGAAGTTTGGTAGATAAATAAATCTCAATACAGCGATGTATAATTTCCATACATATTGAAATTAAAATTCAAAACTAGTAATAACTTTCTCTATCAATAATCCGCTTAAAACTCCCCGACCATTGACTTAAGCTGACGCAACCTAATCCAATGAGTAAAAAATTAATAATTAACTTTGTATTGGGCAAGTTTGACCGATCCGCTCCTTTGCATTAATTTATGTTTTTGTTGCGAAAAAACAACGGATAAGTGCTCCACTTAAGTCACGTACGATGCGATTGTAGAATCAAGTGGAGCAAAATCCAAGAAACCCGTTTGAGGTCCATTCCAGTCCTACGCTGAAATCCGACGAAAGCTATCGAACAGGTGCCGCCTGCGAAATTTCCGAAATCGAAAGCCGATTTCAACCTGTCAAAATGGATAGTTATATACGTAATTGTGAACTGACGATCTCTTTTACAAAACAAAATCAATTATCGACGTGTTAAGCAACAGCGACAGCTGGCCAGAACCAGACCTGTCAATAGCGATCTATATAACAAACAGACGAAAACGCCGACAACATAAACAAGAGATTTGCATAAAGCTAACCGCTTGCACATTTTACAAGTTTTATCCTTCATTACGTTTCATAAAGGAATTAAAACCTGTCGTATACTTAGGGCTTCAGTTAAGTTTTTCAGAATTACCGTTAATACGACAGACGACAAGGGGATAAATAAAATGTCCTAAGGATATGGATCACTAAGTTAATACAGCTCATTCGAAGTGTTTAAGGATTACTTATCGTCGTACAATAACTTGATGAAGGAGATGTATAAAATTTATTTAAGTAGAAAACTACACAATAATTTGGAGATTGAGCAATATTATTGAAGATAAGTTGTAAAAATATGGAGGCAATAACTTTTTTTATTGCAAAACTATTTTCCTACAAAATAAACTCATGTTCATCATATAGCGTAAGAAACATTTAAAACGGAGTAAAACACATGTACAACACTATAGGTAATCGACAATTTGCAATTATCTACGAAAATTACCTTTTACATTGTGTTGGTCATTCGCAACAAAGTTTGCCTAGATCGCCTCTGTCCAGTTTGTAGCCCTAGCGAAATATCCGAGTCTTGTCTACTGGCGATGAAAACGGCACTCCACCGAGATAGATACAGAATGAGATAGCACCAACTAATAGCTCTATAAACAAGATAATCGCCCAGTTAGCGCTGGGAACTGCCTTCGTAAATGTGAAAAAATACTGGATTTTGGAGTTGTGATAAATAAGACTGATCAAGTTGCGACACATAATGTGCAGTAACAAGAACTAGTTCAAGGTTTTATGACTGATATTAAAGAAATAAAACTATTTGATGAAAGTAATGAAAAATAATGAACAGCGTTTTCAACACGAAAGTGATACATAAATTAAAGATCCATTCCGTAAAAAGACACCGCTCGAACCGTATTTTATACGATATATCGGTATAATAATATCTGTAGAATTATCAAAACAATTACACTTCAATCTTCCTGTCAAATAAAAATTATTATGAAAGAAAGAATATAAGAAATTTGAAAAGGGACTGCCGACGATGAAAAATGCCAGTCAAGCCGCTCGCACGTGAATAACCACTTATGATTCGCAACAAAAAAACCACATTTGATCGTTACGAATCGTCGAAACAAAAAAATTGTCTCCGTAATATCTCGTGCAACAAAAATCACTCATACTAACGGGAAAAAAGCGAGCGATGTTAAAATAAGCGGTTCGTAAGTCACAAATTAATGAAAAACATTTGGGACAGCGCATTACGAGATGGGACATTTCTCTTACAAGTGCGACTTGCGACATGGACGCCGAAAAAACTGCTAATTGCGAGTACAATGGCTCACAAAGCGACCGCGTTTCCCACGGAGCATCCGAGAGCGGCCGCGTACCGATCATTTCAAGCGTGCTCGTCTTTTATTGCCAAAAATTAATGCCCAGTAAACAGTCCTTAATTGCAAGCCAGTCTTGTTTGGCTCAACTTCTGCAGGAGTCACCAGCCCGCTCGTCACACCACCACAAAAAATTCGCAGAAACAAGAACCAGAAAACACATAAAATTCGCAATAATTGACTAATAATAATGTAATATTACGAATAACCTGTGATTCCAAACTCAATTTCGGTACACAATGTTCGTTTTATGACATTTTAATTTTATTGGATAATGCCGTGTTTTCACCAATTCTTTCGGATATTGTATAATTTAATTTTACAGCTTTATAGCTCAGAGGCGGGAATATGCATACAAAATTTCCTTCCAAAACACGGTAACAGATTGACTTATGTTTTCAATAATTTTACATGATTGTACGACGATGGTTCATTTCATAATAAACACTTAATTGGTCAGCAATGAAATACATTTGCAAAAAGAAAGAGGCATTTCAAATTATTAATTACTTATATTTGAGAGCGCATTTTTGGAATACTTCAATTACATTTTTGTAGAATTTTTGGAAGTCTTATTCGGTACTGTCCTCATTGCTTAGTCTCTGACTAACCCTTCCCACCCCCTCCTTCCCCCCCTCCCCCTTCACAATTCCTATTCCTTCTTTAACCCTATTCCTTTCTTAAAGGTCGGCAACGCATCTGCGACTCCTCTGGTTTTGCGGGTGTCCATGGGCGGCGGTGATTGCTCTCCATCAGGTGACCCGCCTGCTCGTTTGCCTCCTTCTTACATTAAAAAAAACCCTTTGGGGATAATAATCGTGATAAATGTATGTATGTCAAACCAAGGGTCTTTTATTTAGGCCTGTAGCAAAATCTTATTATGTTCATTTATTTAAATAAATCAATTTCAAACATTGAAATGTACAAAAAGGTAATTTTGAAAAAGTCTGTTTAATAGACACGTAGAAAGGAGATGCGCCGCCTGTTAATAAACGTATCCATTATACACATTCCATTAAGGCACAGCTCAGAGGAGCCCGGCAACAGGAGCTTACGATGCAGCTTCCAGAACTATCATGCACGCTTGCCACACATTAGTATCGAGAAGTTGTTAAATGTAATTATTATGAGCTGCCGTGATATGAATATAAAGTAATAATTAATTGGACTAGGCGATACTCCGACACCATTAATGAGAGCAAACATTTTATGGCCATTATTAAGTATACCTTTCGCATATCGATTAAGTGATGGAGACAATAATATAGGAATTAATTTCACGGCCGTTTAAATAAATTGCATGATTTAAAAAATGAAAAAAAAAAATTAGTTTCCACATTTACACTATATTCAATGTATCACTACAATAACTTCTGGAATGAGTTAAATTGGATTAAATAAAAGAAGCCTGACGCACCAAATATTCTGAACGGTAAGTTGCCAATATTAAATTATTCACAACTTGCTGCTTAGGCTCAGGACTTTTAACTAGTTTTAACATTAACTGTAGCATATACCGGGGCATAAACACTCTAGCCAATACAACTTGGTAAGTTTAATAGTAGTAAGTTTCCTAAAACTGTGAATTCTTCTATCCACTTTCACTACGCCTCCAGGTGCTAACCCATTAACGCGGTGCAGCGGCTAGACAGTATCAATTCCTATGGTAATGACGCAATGTGCACCCTACAGGGTTATGGTACAAGTTGCCAGCTAGCAGAGCAAGGCTTAACACAGTAATTAACATTTATTAGTCTTCAGGAAACTCCGGTTTGATGAGAATGTGGCGCGCGGACAATTCTTTGCTTCGTACTGGGTACGCATCGAGATTTAATTCGAGATAAACTATTATTGTTGCTCTATCTTGTTCGAAGTTTTATATTAAGTAGTCATTAGTTGCGTAAACAACTGACTACACTATTTACATAAACGTATTTAATATAAAACGTATAATGTGCTTTTTGATGTGATATGATCATACACAACTGATTTCTGAATTGCAATTTCCACAACCTCTCCTTATGTTATTTTTAATTTACAATTGGCTGGTAATCGTTTTAATTTTATCTTAACTCAAACTGTTACATTGCAAATGTGAAAGTGTGAAACTTCAAGAACTGATGGACGTGATTTTTTTGCACAGAGATTGTTAAAGGAAAGGCCCGATAATGCTACTTTCTCTATAGGAAAAGCAGCTCCTTTCTTTGGGAAACCCTTCCCAAAGTACACAGACAACGTAAATAAGCAATAAATTATCATTATTATGAGCCTCATCCTCAAGCGACTTACTGACTATAGACTGCACATACATCCAACAGCTTAGAGCGGCGATAGGCTCACCACCTTTCACGCTGAGCACATGTGCAGTCGCTTTTGGTGAAAAGCGAACAATGGCAGAGGACTGCTTTTGCGGTCCTCATTGTCTAGTCTCTGACTAACCATTCGGGGATAAAAGTCGTGATTATATGACAATGTATGTATGTATTAGCCTTATGTGATCCAAAGACCTTCCCTTCTTTAAAGTCCAACAATTAGTCATATTAGTTGCACTGACTCTTGTGACAGATCGCATTTCATGCAGGCGAAACCGCGAGCGTAAGCCAGTGGACATATAAACATAATCTAATAAATGCTACAGATAACCTAGACAAATAAACCGCCATGCTTTTTTTAGTTCAGTTGCTGACCTTAACAACCCAAAATCGATCACAAACCGTACTCCGTGTCACACAACACGTGCGTTCACATAAAAAAAATGGCACGGGCTGAGGAAACCCCAAAAACAGGTTATGAAAGGCCAGCTTGCCATATTTGTGGGCAGCTCTTGACTGGATTAGTCGTAAAAGGATTAAACGGGCCGAGTTCGTCTTTTGCCTACCTGCGCGTACGCCGCCACGCCACGTGGCCGTATTTGTTTACCAGCTCACGGCGATCCCACGTCATTACACCCTGTATGGAAAGGATGCTTTATCTTCCATTACGGTCGAGTTGACTGAACTTTTTGAACGAGATCGTGAATTGGAACTGTATTCAACTGCTGTTGTTGTTGAGGAGCCACTTGACGGCGTACGATTGTAATTACGATACTTATAAGCTGTATACACAACGCAAGGCCACGTGGCCTAATAGGTGACCGAATCAAAATATTTCAATGACTTCCGTGATCCGTGCTCCAGAAGGCACATTAAGCATGATGTTACCGTGAAATGGCAGGAGTTAAACATCAAGCGTGGCGGGTTATGGTGATAGCAACAACTAATTTCCCTCATTAATGTTGTCGTGTTAGTTAAGTAATTATTTCAATGACAAGATTTGTGATTCTTATTGGTTCCACAGAAAATCAGCGACTTAGCATGTCAAAGTCTCAACATGAATCTGAGTGACGAACACTTCAGCTGCATAAAATAATTATACTTTTGAAAGCTTTCAAACATGTAAGTACAAATATTGACATGTTTGTTTATGTTCCAAAAAAATATTTTTGCATTTTATCAAATTCGTCTGACAACGCATGTTGAAGTGAACGTCTAACTTAGTAATCTGTTTCGTTGCACTTTCTAGCAATGAATTTGGATAGAGCCTCCATAAGAGCCTACGCAGCTGGCAGTGCACGTGCGAAATCGCTGAAGACTCAAGAATTTCCTTCATTCTAGGGCAACTAAATTCAAGCCTTTAAGGATTAACAGTTGTGTTCCCGTTACATTAATTGTGTCGGCGGTAATGATCGAAAAGTGAAAGCATGAACATGCTTCATTATCGCTCACTACCAAATCGGAAGCCACACGCTTAATCACGATTAAAATAATTACCAAGTTACTTTTGCTGTTACTCATCTCTAAGTTGTAAGGGGTAAAGTTGGAAAATACTCTGACAGGTAGTTAAGTTAAGTGTGTTCAAGTAATATTGTGTCGATTCGGCTTGTTTGTTTTGAGTGGCAGTACGACGAAGCCGAAAACTTGCTTAACCCCAGAAAAAAGTGTAATGATTCAGTAGGAACCAGTCCTTGGATGTTTTCTCGTATAGCGGTATCATATGTAAATGACTGCGGTGATGATACAAAGCTGAATTCTGATCCGACTGTCGGTGCATATGAAGAATATGTTATTAAAGACAACAATGATGCTACAAACTTTCCTGTTCACTCCGAAAATGTAAATATATGTCAATCCGTCGAATTAGCATTTTAATGTACCCAAAACATAAAATTCGAGCGTAACTTAACATACATTCCATACTTAAAGATAAAAGAGATTCTTCGCTGAATAAGATACATTATCTCTCGCTCTATTTACCTAAATTTGTGTAGTTTTATAAAAGGATTCTGTTGTTTGTTACTAAGTCCAGTTAAATAAATAAATAAAAAAATACAAATTACGATTAGAGTTACAAACATATATTTGAGGCTTCCTTTTCTATACAAAGATATCTGTACTAGAAGACCCAGTAAATAGTAATAGCAAAAGTTATAATACTCGTATTTCTAGCCTTTCCCAGCTTACCCGCGTTATTAGGAATTAAGATCATGATTAATAATAACATGCTATTGAAATAAATCATATTTTCACATTAATTATCACCAGTGATAGGAATAGGCAGACTGTATTTACCTAAAATTCTTGAAGGGACATAACATGGAGCTGTTAATACCACCAAATTTGATACCAGTATTTTGTATATACCGGTATTTCACGAAAACTCCGTTTTTTTTCTATTCAGTACCAATGCAGTGGCGGGAAGTGTTTAAAACTACACTTACTTAATTTATTTATAATAGTGAAAATTAATAAAAAATACAGATATATACAAAATACCGGTATCAGCAACTTTGGTGATATCCGTGTTATGGATATATGGATGTTATGTACCGTCAAGAATTTTAGGTAAATTGTATCTTGTATTTGACTGTAGAAATTCTGGTATTGTGGGAATCTGATAAATTTGGAATCTGGTATGCTGGTCATCTGGTATTTTGGGAATCTGTTATAGAGGGAACAAAGGATACAGTCTGCCTATTCCTATCACTGATTATCACCTACATGGGTGCATATCTACATTTCAGTAATTCTTAAGTTCCATTATAGATTAGCAAAAAACCAATTAATTACACAATATCGTTTAAGTGTCCTCATAATGATAAGGAATAAGTAAGGGCGAAGTGAATGTTGCCAAGCTTGTTCATTAAGCAAAAATCTGTATCGGCCGCATTGAAATTGTCATTCAGCACATAGTCCGAGATTGCACAGTAACCGCTACTGGCGTCAAAGCGCCAATCGTCGGGCCACAAGCGCCGAGAGTGATTAGTTTAAACGGCGCTTAAACAATAATTATCGATTACTGGAACCTGTGTAAATTCACCGGCAGCAAACTAGAACTGCACAGATTAATGGTAACAACTTTTAAAATATACCATGCGGTAATTATAACAAAAAGGTGCCACTCTCAGTTTATGTTCCGCGTTGTTGTAACACATCATTAGAGTCAATCTATCAAATGAAGAACATGTCACCGCAAACCATTAGACAGCAGTTATAAATATTAATTCAACGATACCACTAATCAACATGTGTTTATTTAAGTATTGTGTATAAGTGCTACTGAATGCTAACAAAATGGCAGAACAGATTTCTGAAATTGACAATGAATTTTATAAGGCAAACTCTATAGGAGGTTTTAATAAGACAATGGAGCCAACAATACCCGATTCCCTGAACAATAGGCTATCCTAGAATTAATGGAATTAAGTTCTGAGGTACGTGTTCGGCAGATATTGAATGAAGCTCGGAGCCCTATGCAAATGTAGATGGCGCAGTAATCAATAGTAATGGCGACGATAATTACACGTTTATAGTCTCGCCGCTGGTTTCATTCATAAACAAGCGAGATTGCTTTATGAATGGCGGCCGGCCGTGTCCTTAATATATAGTGTCGCCTGACTTCCATAAGTTTCCTGTTCGCCTATTACCATTTATCGAATGTTGTCCGCGCGTTATAATTTCGTGCTAACCTGACCTTGATTTATGAAGTTCATTCATAAATAGAACAAGTTCTAATTTGCATCTATCGTAGTCAATTGCGCGGAGCCTAATTTGTATGCTGCACACCATTAAGAAATTGCAGCGAAATAGAATTGACTATCTCATGTACTTCCAAAGATACAGAAAAACCGAATGAAATAATTATTAAGATGCAACGTCTCAAAATGATTGGAAGCGTAAAAGTTTGCGTGAATGAAACGAAAACATTACATATTTTTATTAGAGAGGGCGCGCACATTAATATGTTCAATTCATTACTGGAACACGCGAAAAAGAAACATAACTCTGCACGCAATTACCCGAGCTTATGAACGTAAACCTGTCCAACTGTTAATAATTCTTTTCTTAATGGCCTCTCATGGCTGAATAAATTTAAGCGCTAAATAAACAAGCTTTATCGGTGATCTCCACAATGCAACAGGTCCGAGGGTTACAGCGTGCGACTAAAGCGCCGCCGGACGATACCATCACGCCGATAGGCATCAAGGAAGACCACTTGTCAATACATTTCACCTGCGACCAGGGCAGAACGCACTTGATGGCCTGTCAGCCACGAAACGAGTTCCCATGAATTGTGCTAGTCACAAGACGTTTTTATATCTCTGTCTACGATATCGACCTCCTCAATAGCCTATTTAAACATTCGCAACTTAACGATTTGTAAACAATCAATCGGATTTCTAATTCGAAATAATTGATGCGAACGAACAATCGAGAATTTAGATCAGAGAAAATCCCGTGTTAAATGCTAATTCACGTCCCCGTCGTATGCAAATTAACAACATTGCCGCTAAATAGCATTAAGACTGAGCGGGGAAATATTCCGCTAACCTTATTTACTGGACAATTCAGACGTCCAAGCAAACACAGGTGGTCCCAATAAAGGATTCGGTGGAAGCCGAAGCGCCTGTGAGTGGAGATGCCGCCCTCCCTAAAAGGATAATAATACGTCGTTTCCCGAGCTCCGACCGAGGACCCCTAGGACTCCGGGAGAAATGTAAATTGTTCCAGCACCTGACAAATAGCTTAATTAACGACTAACACGCGAGACAAGAGTTATTGCGATTTATCCATGTCGTTCATTCCAGAAGTTTCCAATGGAACGCCGCCGTTTGTACAATTATGAGCGGCTCAGCAGTAACTTTAATGTGTTAATAGCTTGTTCTAGAATCTGTTTGAACTTTAATTATGCTTAATAGAGAGCGGAGGTCTCCGCAATATTCTCTCGAGCGACATTCGTGGCGCACGGTCAATACAGAAGCTCAAGACTTTTAATTCCGTAAAGCAATTCAATGGTGACTTTAATGTGCTCGAATACAATGAACAAAAGCGACCAAAGGAAACTTATGATGCGGACCTAAGAGCCCACATACAGTAATTTAACGAAGGTCTTAAATTTCAAGGTTAATATGGAAGTAACGTTAAGAGATTTAGTTTTTTCGCAACGTTTTGCGTCGGTAGGCGTCAGGTGGGCGCGCACGTGACGAAAATGTGATTAAGCAGCGTGCCACCGCACGACCAGTCGCGTGGGCGGCAGCCGCAACACTGACACAGATGGGTGCGCTCGCCACAACCTGACGATTTTGTCTATGGTGTTTTGACAGCTTGATAAAGTGTGAAGGTTGCACACGCGTCGTAAAGAATCCTCTTTCCCACGTGAAAATTACCAAAAAAAAGTCTGATATGATATCTGGTGTCCCAATCGCCGACAAAATAAGAAATGGGTTACGAAAAATATTAAACTTCAGAATCACCTTTTCATTCAAAATTACGAGATTCCATCGAAGCGCAAAAGCAAAAAGTTTAGTAATGTTCAATTGCGCCCAAACAATGACGAAACCGAAGCTTTCCCACAGAAATCTGGATGTTTCACGATTTTTTTAATTGATATCATAAAAAAGGACAATTGTTGTGCGTTGTGCTCCGCCGCAATCAAATAAAAACCTACTCGTTAATGTTTTATGTATGAAAGTCTTCGACTCCGATACATTATGGATGGGGTCCCGCTGGCTGGTGCGTTCGGAAATTTTGGAAGAAGGACAGATCTTTGCAGAGCAGATATCGTCGATCGCCGTAGTAACTACGGAACTCTCTTTTGGTGTTTTTTCGCGACGTCGGACGAGCGATAACATCTTCAAGTGAATAATAACCGTGGAGTAGCTGAAGAGATGTAAGAACAGGCAATTATGTATTCTGCGACACAGGGCTACCAGGATGTATGCCTATAATTCCTTAATTTTATTTTTCAACTTTACTTGAAGGGAATAAAACGCATTACGATCTATTGTATACGTCTAAGTAGCAAAATGTCCAACTACCCTAAACGTCCAATTAGCAATACGATTAAGTAGCAAAACGTCCAACTATTGAAACATCTATGTAGCAGAACGCCTAATTTAAGCTGAAATCCGAAAACTCTGCAAGATTAATAATTGTTAGATACTTTTTATGTAGGTACACTATTGGGCAACGAGAATTGTGGCGTTTCGTCAAAGTCGATGAAAAGCAAGATGAACAAAAATGCAGTAACAGAACTAAAAGTGTTTTTTTTTTGACAATTTTTACTGCTTTTACAGCGTCATTAAATGTTTTAAGAAAGGCAAGGAGGACTTTGTCGGTCTTCTCCTATCTTAGATAAACGAATTTAAGATGTAATAGAGTATTTAGGAACATTTCTATTATACAACTACGTCATAACAAATCTGAAATTTGCCGCTTGAACTAACGATGGAGTTGTCAGACTTATTATGTTCATGCTTCAAAGCGGATCATATACCGTGCCCGTACTAGCAGTGTCTTCCACTTTGCATTAGGCACATAACCCCTCTGGATGACAACCACCCTCATACCTATTTATATTAGCAGTGTCCTGTTAGTTTAAATGGTATGACATTTAGTAAATTTAGGCAACACGCGACGCGACTTTTACTCACGGCATAAATAAACTCACGGCTAAAAGCATCACCTTATCAATAGTGAAATGCGAACGAATTTATTATTTTAAAACAATGAATGGTGAAGTTGAGAAATTCAAACTTGTGCCACATTACGGCAACCCTACGGAAATGTTCCAAATTAAAAAAGCAAAAGTTTACTCAACCGTCATAAACATCGTATACAATTTGGATTGGCCGTTCCGAAGCGAGGAATCCAATCATTTTGCATTAAAAAGCACTGAAGAACGCTGAGAATCAATCAAATAACTCACTAATTCCATTAAGTTCATTTTCGTTTTGTGCAGCGCATAATGATATGACCTCTTGCATAAAGATTTATGTCAAAGAACTGTTCAGCTTCGGGCCAAATGTCTATTTAAAGCATGAAAAAATAGCATATTTTAACACAGTAATACGAGCATTTGGTGTACGTTTGGCTTGATGGTGTTAAATTACAGGTACTATCTTTGTGCAAAACCCAATAGCAGTTGAATTTTTACAATCACCAGAACGATAAAGGCGGTGGCGGTCATTATTTTTCCATAACGATAGTAAAAGTAAAGCTACGGTAGATGCGGTGCCCGGATGGGTGGAAAATATTTGTTCTCAAATTTACGCTATGTTTCAAAGATCACTTAAGACGCAGGGGTGCGGCTGCAATGAGAAAGAAGATTTTAGTTATAAATTGAGCCATATTTTAACAACAATAAGCTTTAAAAAATACAACACCCATTTAACTTTACTGCTGATTACTCTATAAGGAGAAGGCGTAAGGTGTTATTTTCGAATCAACGACAAAATATCTCACACTTTAATACTATTCTTTTTATTCCATTAAAAAAAATACAAGAGTTATCTCCCAATCCCACTCGTATACGAAGTCACCGATTATTTTGTCACTTTTCGGAAGATAAACAAAGGAGGCTCGAGATATTCTAATGGTTACTCACCCAACCCCGGAATTATGAAAATTTCGAACTTTCAATATTTTCGAAAAACGCGTTAACCGTTGTTTCTTAGAGCTCAGAAATATAAGTAGTAGTAGAGATGTAGTTCCAAGGAAACGCGGTGCGAAACACAGTGCGGAAAACTAAACCAGCTAGGTGTGAAAGGGAATGCAACTTATTAGCAATGACATAAAGTCCAAATTTAATGCGCCGCCGGCGCTGTTACGTGGGATTCGTTGATATCCATCGATTATAAAGTTATATCATACAAACGTCAAAACAAACTGACAGGCGTCAGAATTAAGTGGAATAGTGAAGTTATATAAGTGCATAATGTTATCATAAGTCATTTTCAATTAAATTACAACTTCAAAATACAATACATACATGTATCTGTATTCTCAATCACTCACTAAGACAAAAAATATCCAACATTGTTCCATGTTTTGTGTTAAGGTGCAAGACTTAACAGAAAACTTGTAACAAAAACAAGCAATTTGAGTTAAAAACCGTATTAGCTACTAGTAAATATTTACAGTCTGATCTTGAACTTTAATAAAGAAGGTAGACCGTTCTATTTTGCAAATCAATTGGCTTTAAAGCGTCTCTATGAACGATCGGGTTGCGCAGGCGCATCGTTAGTAGCAGGTGCTGGAATGAGGGTAGGTGTCAGTGGGGAATATATTATTTTTTTAATCGGTGTTGCTTATTAAAATGTTAAAACAGGAAGTTTGGACGTGCCACGTCTTAAGAACGTAGTTCAATTTGTTCTACTTAACAGGCACTTAGCTGCATTTCAGTGTAAAGATTAGAGTTAACTTTTAAAATATTTGAAACAAATTACCTTAAACTTCACCTTAAAAGCCGCACGCACGCCGAAAAAGTCAAATGAAATTAAATCTGACCAAAAAAAAATATTTCTGCCTTTTTAACAGTAGGTACCTCATAGTCATCATCATTCGCTTGCCCTGTTCCCACGTTATGGGGTCGGCGCAGTATGTCTTTTTCTTCCATACCACGTCGTCATTCTTCATCAAATCATCCAATCCCTTCTCATTCATGTCATATCTTTTTAACAGTACCTAACATGTTATATATACATTGTACATTATTGTACATTTATAACATATTACTGTTCAATTAATTGGGTAATATATGTATAATATAGTAATATGTTATATTATTATGTACAATAATGCACATAGGTATAACAATTATTACTGTTCAATGCGGTGTATAAATGTTTGCAATTAGAATCTGGCCAACGAAAGCTGAACCTCGTAGTTATTTGATTGGCAACACTTTGTCTCTATGTGTGTCTATCTGAGGTGTCATGTCGTATGTCAAATTGAAATTTTATTTGAAAAAATTGCAGCTGTGTGTAACCCTGTGTTACCCTGTCATGTTTTTTTGAAATGGCCTTTCGTTGGCCAGCCTCTAGGATGTTATTGTATATAAAAGTAACAAATACAATGTGTATAGTATAACAAATGTAAAACATTAAATTATTAACTTGTAAAAGCCTAATCTATAAGATAGTATAATCTCACTCAACGCGAAGGTTAAAATGCATTTAACAAACAAATTCTGATAATCGCATTGCATCTGCCCGAAGCGCTGCAGGGCAGCATATCTTGGACATTTTCAGCTTAATTGATATCCAAGAAGAATTCCAGGGGATTGCACACTCCGTTATCGTGCCTGGAGACGTCTCCCACGGGAGATATATCCCCACAGAACCGGATCTACGGCACTAAGTCTTAGTAACGTGTTAAGAGCGCCCAAGTCATATGCGAACGCGTTTTTCTTAATTATATGTGTGCGTTTTAGTCTGTCCTGCGGATAAAAGGCTTTGAGTCTTTTAAAATCATGGAATTATTATATTAGTACACTCGAGAGCAATGAATCCGGGTCACAAAGAAACCTATAAATCTCGGAAAGTATAAGAATGCTCTAGCTTAATGAAATAAATTGTGTTTATAAGACATTTAAATACTCTTTAAATGAAAGTAATAAATTTTATGAGTCACTACCTTTTATTTACAAAAAAATTACATAAAGAAAAAAACTGCCGATCTCGTCTTAAAACAAAAAGAGGAAACATAACATTTTTGCACAACTTTACGTTTTTTCTTGAATTTTAATACTTCGTATTGCCTCTTCGTGCTTCCATTACTGCGTTTACGCGGTTTGGCATGCTGTACACCAAGTTCCTTATACGATTTTGGAGAATATTCTTCCATTTCTCTGTGAAAGCAATTTTGAGCTCACAAAGCGTGATTGGAGGGATTGTTTTACGCATCTCCCTAGATCGTCCCAAGCATGCTCGATCGGGTTGATTGATATTCGGGCTGCGTACTGGCCACTCCATACGAGTAATGTTCATCTCTTGAAGGTAGTCATTCACAATCTTAGTTTCCGAGATTTATAGGTTTATTTAATTGACCCGGATTCATTGCTCTCGAGTGTATAAGTAGTTTAATTCTTTGTTTTTCAACCAGTTGCTCTTTCTTCTTCAATTCCAGATTACAGACGATTTTAGAAAAATATCTAAAAGGTCTCGATTGAGTCTCAATTTCGGAAATTATTTTCAAGTGAAACAGAATTAGAAATGTATTTTTTCTTGTAAAATAATTTTTGTTCATGATAGAAACAAACTTGTTCCTAAACTTAAGCTTACGCAATCAATGCAGTTTAATAACAATTTAAAAAAATATATTTCTGATTACAAAGCATGGTGGTGAAATTAATAATAGGAAATATTTCTAGACGTTCTTTCGAATAAAATGATTCTAATTGTAGCAAATGCTTACTGAAAAGTTACCGGTACTTAATTAATATCGCTTCAGCTTATGGCTAAGGCACAACAGCCGAGTTTGTTTGTCCACCGGGCGCTCATTACACGCCGTAATGATAATGACCAGATCTATCCGCAGATGTAACATGATACACAACTTATTGTATTGAAACAAGTAAGGTTGCTTGTTAATGAAATTGTGTTGTTTAAAATTGTATAATGTAAATAAAAAAAAATCTATTTAAATCCTACATTTAATTTTTATACTTACGCTAAATTAAAATCGATGAAAAAAAATACAAATATACAAATGTTTGTAATAAGCTTTCGACTAACTGTATTAAATTTTAGTTTTTGATATATTTTAAATCCATTTTATATAGACGTAAAGAAGTTATAATGCCATCACCGAGCTCATGCTGCCATATTTTATGATTTTATACTCGTATCGTATTACCTATGTTAGCGGTTTATGAAGAAGCATCCGCATCTAACTGAAAATTAACAATATTACTGGAAAGAACAAAATGCCGACTTCGCCCCTTCGGGTCATAATTAAGGAATTTAATGCCATTTCGAACATGTTGCAATTGCAATATAATTATTGCGTAATGTAAGGATCTAAGCACGCTAGTTTATTGCTTTTAATAACATAATAAATTATCAATAAAAATGCAGGTATGAGCCAGTTTGAATTTTTTATTGCTCAAGTATTCAGGACGACATAGTTATAAATATGTCATTAGCTCATGATTTATATGATATACTTATCAAGCAATGTTATAAAATATCGGTAAGAATCCTAATTAGAAGACAAAAGGATTTCAAGTTCGTAATGTTAATGAGATTCAAATAAAGAAACGTCAACAATCACCATTGTAATGTAAGTATGTATCTCGCTATCATTTATGGCATCCAACTACTTACTTCATAATTCGTGCACATAACTTACAGTTTTCTCGAAAACTCGCATCGTGAACTGTTTAGTCGTGAGTACAAGCCGCTTTGATATGAGCCGACGACTAACGAACGGGTGTCTGACCGATAAATCGGACGATTAGTCGCCCCGACAACGAGCCAAACGTCTCCGGACAAATCAGTCCGTCCGCAATGACAACCCGGCCAATAATCGGAAATGCATTGCATTCATTTTTAGTCCAATCCATCTTGCGCAGCTCTATTCAAATTACAACCGGGCGGGGCGACATTCGATTTATTTCACTTTCCACAGTTACTCTCAGCAAACAACGTCAAGCGTATACTGCTTTACAAAAAATACAATCAATCATTCAACTTGTGGCACCTCGTGCCCTCGTGGTTGGCATTTAATGGCACCGGAGTACTAGGCGCACATGACAACGAGGCGTTTACGATAGGTGTCGCTGGGAGGCGGGCCGACACGCCAGACATTCCCTTCCAACCGACCAATTAGACTTGACCTCCCCTGCCTCCCGCATGCGACGCTGTTTTACTACAACGGGAGGGAAATTGCCGCTCGCGCTGAGACCATCGCGCGTTAGCGACGTTTTACTGCCTCTACTACGGCTCTGGGCTCCTGGTAGGCGATTCGGTAAAGCGCATAGGCGGTCTCGTCCGGGGCGCTGTGACTCATAGAAGAGAAACTTTGAATTACAAACATGAAGAATTTATTGGTTATTCATTGATTCGTGATAAATATAGAAAATAATATTATTAAAAATTTGCCTTGCCTTGCCAAACAATTGACGGTTTAATATCTATTTCATTTAAATTTTGTAATTTATACCGCTCGGCGGGTTTTGACAATCGTGGATAACTTTTTTTATGTTATACATGTGGTTGATTATACGTATGTGCCCCTGAAGTTGCATTAGGCAACTACTTACTAATTCCTAATATAAAAAGCTTATTCATTTGTCTAATTCGAACAATACAAGTATTGCAAAGCCAGCACTTTCGGTAGAATTTAAAGAGGCATTAAGTACTCGCAATTGCCGCAAGATGGCCCCAGAATCGTTCCCCAAGTTGAACCCGTCGCGTCGCCCATGGCTCGCCTACTAAACGTGTCCGATTGTCTGGCGTTAGTGCGTTACTCTTTGGAGAGCATGCGGCCCTGGTACTTTTGTGGCCATATTTGGCACTTTCCATTTTGTTTTCTAAGGTTTGCATTTTGTATGTCGGACTCACTTTGTGAACACGTATTCTTTTCGTTACTGGTTTACACAGCGGAAGCAAAGGAAACTATAACATTTTAATTAAACGATTGATTTTATTATTTTGTTTTCTTCTATTTAATTGTATGGTTATGTTGGGTATGGTTTAAAAGTTCATTATAATTTGTTTGGATGGATGTTTAAACAGACTGTGTTTATAACCTATAAACAGATTTTTCATTCATTTATAATAATTTATAAAGTAGTTTTTTACCCAAACTACAAACATTACCAATAAAATACCTAAAATTTCTAAAATGTTTGCAATAATAAATATTGTCTGCAGGATGGAAAGATCTTACATAAGGGCTCTTAGTAAGTGAAAACGGCAAAATTGTATGTTTTCTATTAGCTGTTATTAAAAAAAAATAAGATATTTCGCAGTGAAATTTCCAACAGAACGTAATAATATGTGTGATGGGAGGGAGGACTGTTTCTAAAACACGATTGGAAACATTTTGCTTGATAGAAAAAATCCTGAAGTTCCCTCTAAAATTTCATATAAATGCACATTACGACCGTGTTTAACAATAATAATTCCTATAAAATCATAAACACATAGGTAGGTATTTACCTTTTCGATTTCTTAACTGTCGTGGGTATCCAAAAAACTAAACATTTTTATCAGTTTTTTGATAAAAATGTGAATGGCGCTTACGAATTACCGCAGACCCCGCACCGCGCAACACCCTAGAATTTTCGCTGACCGCCTAACTCCCCTTAATATTAAAATACATAATAAATAATAAACTGTTGCACTGTAAATTTATATATATTAACATGGGAGTCACCATAAAAGTTTAAAAGTGTAAAATTATTATGCTAACCTAACCGAAATATTGATGATTGCGAGATGAATGATTACAATGATTCGATAACTTTTTCCCAAAACGGTCTGCCTTCCAAAGAAAGTATCTACCTACCTACATATTGATTGATACATTTTTTTTATCTGTTTTTCAGGGTTCACTAGAAAGTTTTCAGGCGAGAAAACTTGGAACTTGGTTTTAGAGACAAATAAAATTATTATTCCGATATTACGACACATTTATGTTGGCTTAACAGCGTCACCTGATTTAAGCGGAGAGCAATTTAAAGGTTCAATCGAACTTTTTAGCTTGAACAATACGAAACACACGTTTTTGAACCCAATTTAAATTGAACCCAGGACCTATCGGCCCAAGTGTGTTATCAACCAGCTACCGAAATGTACTGTAATTTAAAAATTCAAATTCATGGAGCTGTATCAAAGCCTCTCTTATTCCAAGAATCACCCTAGAACGATCACTCGTTAATCTATGGTATTTATCCACCAAAATCCAAGCGGGCACAGAAAGTATCTGTACTAGCATTACAAAACCGCGGGCCGTGAGATATGGGTCGCGGATGCGCTCGCGCCGGTGCGCCGCCTCGCAATTAGTGGACGCGCAACACTAATTGTATCATTTGAATTTCGGAGCAACCGCCTCATGCCTGACTCACACTGCTAATCGTCCGCGAATTAATGAGACGAAGGGATAGTCATAACATTATTTATCATTATACTTTTAAGACGGTTTACGCATTTCGGTTTCCCATACAAACTTCCAAGTCGAAATTTTTAAAAACCATTAACCACTCACTCTTGGATTTTTTTTGACACTTTTTTGACAGTAACTGTCAACGTCAAATTAGACAGAATGGAGCATAGACTATGCGATATTGTGCGATAACAATACATAAGATGAACCACAGAACCGAAATAACCAAACTTGTTCATACTAAAGTAGTCTGTAAGTATATGAAAACACGGTACAAAGTCAAGTGTGTTTTTGTAGGTGCGGTCTCATGCGACCGCTTGGGGTTTGAGGGGAAATTTCAATGAAACTTTGCATGCTAAAGTAACATACAGAGATCTAAATAGTTTGTTGAAAACATTTTTAAAAAACGTTTAAATACCTGAGTTATTGCGATTTTAAACTTTCTATAGTGACTCAGCTAAATCAACTTTTTTTTTAAATGTTTTCAACAAACTATTTAGATCCCTGTATTTTGCTTTAGCATGCAAAGTTTCATTAATTGGCTTGTTGGTTTTAAAAAAAATCGACTTGGAAGTTTGTATTGGAAACCGAAATTCGTAAACCCTCTTAACACAAAGTGATAGTAACACTTCACACTCACTTCATATTAATTCCCTTTAATGGTTTTTTTTCTATTAACCACTAATAATAGAATAACGCGTAAAGTTGTGGAGGATTTGCCTGCGATCACAGTACATGCAAAGGTTCCAAACGTTACACGTCAACATAAACAATATAAAAAACCGGACAAGTGCGAGTCGGACTCGCCCACCGAGGGTTCCGTCCGTACAAATTTGTAGGTGGATATTATAAATAAAATTAAGGTATCACACTTCACACTAATATTATAAAGGCGAAAGTTTGTGAGTGTGTATGTTTGTTACTCTTTCACGTAAAAGCTACTGAATGGATTTGGATGAAATTCGGCATACATATAGTTTATAACCTGGATTAAAACATTGGATACTTTTTATCCCGATATTCCCACGGGAACGGGAACCACGCGGGTGAAACCGCGAGCGGCCGCTAGTACGTCGTAAATCGAAAACATGATGATGTATATGATACATCATAAAAATAATTACAAATCTGTTTAAGCTTGTGCCAACGAAGCCCTTTCATACGATACCCCACATGACACGGTTAACTAGATTCAAAATGTCGCCGCGCGTGTTGCAATTGCGCCGTTCCTGGCATAAAGACCCTATTTTTTAATTATTTAATTACAAATGTAATGTTTTTAGTATTTTCCCAATACTTGTAGTATAAGACGGTAATACTTGCCATATTTCATAGTTCCAGGTCAACGGAAAATACCCTAGAAATTTTGATTCCCTGGAGAGTGTCGAAATATACGTTTTTTGCGGCATAAACGACAGTATCTTTTTTACGTTAACTTAGGAGTTTGATTTTTTCACAGCTTCAAGAGACTATATAATATAGACCTGAGTATATCGTTTTAATTTCAACTCGATACTTCCACGCGTTCCCGAGATAAAGGGTCTTGACAGACAGACGGACAACAAAGTGATCCTATAGTTCCGTTTTTTCCTTTTGATGTACGGAACCCTAATAAACCAAAGCAGGTCCACTTGTACGTTTCATTACACTGTTAAAAAAGATTTCTAGGCACGAAAGTATAGTCAATTAGACAGTCAGCCTATAAAAAACGTCCCAATGCTGGGTACAGGCCTCCCCGCGTTCATGCATGACTTGTCGTACTTACATGAGAATATTGGGCCATAACCCACGACGCTGGCCCAATGCGGGTTGATGGGTAGGAATGTAGAGATATAAGTATATAGGTAGTGAAAAAAAAACAAAAATTTTAAGTTCAAACTAAACGGCCCTAACATAATAACAATACAAACAAAATCGCAAGATCTACCCGCGCCGTCAGGTCGTGTGGGAAAATAATCTGAGCCGCAATCTACATCCGAGCTAGGTCCTAATTAATTTAGTAATCGCTCGTGACGACTTATTCCGGCCCTAGACCGAACCACGAACCTAACGAAATCACGACTCCGCCAGACAACGATAATCGTTATTTTAAATTTATTAAAATGTCCTCTTTAAGGACTATATCGGAACGCCTATATCGGACTGTATAATTTATTCCCCTGCTTTAGAGGAGTGCGCTAAACAATGAGGGCCATTATTTATTATATTTACTGAAATTGTTCACAACGACATTATTATTTAGTTATTTATAGATTTAAGATTTTGTTCGTTTTTTAGTTCCTATAGTGTGTACATTATGGATGTTTTATATATAAAAACTGTACTTGTGTCGATTTAATTAAAGCTTTGGTAATGATTTTTTTTATGTCATATACATTTAAATACAAATATACAATCCTACTAATATTATAAACGCGAAAGTTTGTAAGTATGGATGGATGTTCGTTACTCTTTCACGTAAAAACTACTGAATGGATTTGGATGAAATTCGGCATACAGATAGTTTATAACCTGGATTAACACATAGGGTACTTTTTATCCCGATATTCCCACGGGAACGGGAACCACGCGGGTGAAACCGCGAGCGGCCGCTAGTTTAAGATAAAGCTTTCAATGCTTACGCAAACAATACACATTGATATGACACACCCAAATGGTTAGTCAGAGACTAGGCAATGAGGACTACAAAAGCAGTCCACTGCTATAGTCTACATTTCAGAAAACAGCGACTGCACATGTGTTCAGCGTGATAGGTGGTGAGCAGCGCCGCTTTATGCTTTTGATGTATGTGCAGTCTTCAGTCCGTTAGTCGCCTTTTACGACAAGCAAAGTCATGTATTGGTAGAATTCTTTGAATAGTAAGCCGCCACACAGCCCAAAATATGACACAAAACGGTTCAAAACATCATTATAATAAAATATGCTAAACAAACGCAAAAAGATCACTTTAAAATGTTCCATACCAATTACGTCTAAGCTTTTCATTAAGCGCAAAACAAAGCATATTCCGCTACGGTCCTGCTACAGTTCGCCGTCCCGTCCGCGCCCGGTCGCCCGAGCTTGTCTGCCAGATCAAAGGGCGCAACAACATATAGTCGGCGATTCCGGGACAAACAACAAAGTCGCCGGCATGCCGACAACAAATGCGCTCGTGTCGGCGAGACGGCCCCCGGGGCGTCGTAATTAAAGTCGGACGACGACGGGGTGATCGGCGGCAGCGGTCTTAGTTGGCCGAGTGTAACGCGGAAACTGAACTGCCTTGTTACAGCCTTAGCTTTTCAATACAGGACTGACAATAAAGTAGAGTCATGTGGTATAGCGTAATTTCATGAGGAGCTCGACGGCCCGATAAGCAACTTTCGCAAAGCCAGGTCGCTGGATGGATGACCAAATTAAAAACATCTCGAGCTCCTCCGTGCTTCGGAAGGCACGTTTTCGGTACCGGATGTTGTCGTAAGATGACAGTCGTTACCCACCAACCCGCATAGGGCCAGCGTGGTGGGTTATGGCCCAATTTCCCCACGTGCTATTGTCCACGTGGGAGGCCTGTGCCCAGCAGTGGGACGGTTATAGGCTTATGATGATGATATGGTATAGCGGCTCACTCAAAGAATACTAGCAACCCCTCTCTTCCCTTGGATGTTGAGTGACTGCAACATACAATCCTCTCTCAATAATTTTTAACAAATCTTTTTATAGCGGTATTTTTCCTGGGCTTTGGAAGGAAGCTCGCATTGTTCCCATTCACAAATCGGGTGATAAGTCTGTAGTCTCTAATTATAGTCCAATCTCAATTTTACCAGTGTTTGGAAAAGTTCTTGAGTCACTATTCAGTCATATATTGAGTTGGCACGTGAAGGGTGTTCTATCTGCTGATCAACATGGCTTCTTGTCCGGCCGTTCTACAGCTATTATTTGGTGTCGTATTTGACTGAAGCTATGAGTGCTGTTGACTCACGCACCTGTGTCGATGTAATATACACAGATTTCAGCAAGGCATTCGACAAAGTTGACCATCAAATCCTGTTACATAAGCTCTCCCGTTATGGTGTTGCCGCAAGTCTTTTGTCATGGTGCGATCTTACCTCAAAGGTTGTGCTTAATGGATTCAGCTCGAAACCTTTTTTAGCAAAATCAGGGGTGCCTCAAGGATCCCATTTAGGCCCAATATTTTTCAATATATTTATTAATGACATCGCGATCTCCTTTAAGTACTCAAAAATATTTTTATACGCCAACTTTTTTAAAATAATGAAACCTATAAAAACTGCTAGGGACACTTTTTTGCTTCAGGAAGATTTGAACAGATTCTCAGAATGGTGCGTAAGGAATCGCATGACTCTCAACATCAGTAAGTGCTGTCAAATTAGTTTTACAAGAAAAAAGTCATATTGTAATACTTTATACAAAATTAACAACACCACACTAGAAGACGTTAAAGTAATTAAGGATCTTGGTGTCTATTTGGATGTCAAGCTACAATTTAACGTCCATATTGACAAAATAGTCACAAAATCGTTTAGGCTCTTAGGCTTCGTCCTTAGAAATACAAAACATTTTAAAAATCCATCTACTGTAATTACCATTTACAATAGCCTTGTCAGGTCAGTACTTGAATACTGCAGTGTCGTTTGGTCTCCTCAATATGAAGTTCATGTTAAACGCCTGGAAAGTGCAAAAAAGATTTCTCTGGCACTTGTCTTTCAGAAATTTCCTCGCTAAGACTCTGGGATCTTATGAAAGCCGTCTAGAATATTTTAAAATCGAAAGTCTCAGAGAAAGAAGACTACATCACGATAGCATGTTTCTATACAAGCTTTTGGGTGGTGGCCTTGATTGCTCTAATCTACTTGAACAAATTGACTTCAATACACCCAAAAAACTACCACGAGTAAGCAGATTTAACATTTTCGTGCCTAAATCAGTGAAGAGTAATCTGGGTTACCATTCCACGTTAAACCGGATCCAAAGGCAATAATACAACGCCCTTTCTCGCCCTAATGGTTTGGAAGATTTGGAAATTTTTCACCAAAATGCACGTAAATACAAGGAAAGTCTCAAAGTTGTTGGTCGTCACGTGAACCCCCTTTAGTCGTTAGTATTTAGTTTCACTATAATTAGATTTTAGGTAAATTTGATTAGTTTTATTAATGATTTAAAAAGTCCACAACGCATGCCGTGGCTGTCTGTAAGTAAAAACTGTGCTTAGATAAGGCTTATGTTTGTAACAGTATCATTGTTTTTGTTAGTATATGTTTTTGTTGACTGTCCAAATAATAAATAAATAAATAAATAATACATCCAACAGCATACAGCAACAGCAACGGCTCACCACCTGTCACGCTGAGCACATGTGCAGGTGTAATTTGGTAAAATGTGGACTATGGCAGTGGACTGCTTCTGCGGTCCTCATTGCCTAGTCTCTGACTAACCCTCTGGGGATAATAGTCGTTTGATAATAAAGTATGGCGGCACGTCATAGGGGATGTGCAGGAGTTTTTAGTGGATTCCCATCTGCATCTCCCCGAGCTCGGCGAAATGACGATATGCGTAATGAATGTATTTTAGCTATCTCCTGTCTTAAAAAAGGATCTTTAGCCACGGCTACAGGTAATGCATGAGGTATACACTGTGCGGTGACAGACGCATATGGTTGCGTGGGACTCTCTCCAGGAGGCATAGGTACCCACCGAAATCTCCTATAACTGCTTTCGTGCCGCCAGCGTAACTACCACCGGAGTTACACCTAATACGCCGGCCCCCGTAGACAAGTAGCAAACGCTCCCGCCTATATACATACAGATTAGTAATTCATCGTAAAATTCGTGCGCGCTCGCGCTGATCTCATTAGCAATTGGCGCGGCGCAGTACACAGCAGGGTGACCCCCATTTGTGGCAGATTTCTGCCATTAGGGCAGACTTGGCAATTCAATTGTGGCAGACTATGCTGACGATTCAAAAAAGTGGCAGAATTTGGCAGATTTCAAGGAAATGTTGCGACGCACTTTTTTTAGACAATCATACAATAATGTTAAAGGACATCATTCATTTTGGGCTAAATCTGAAAATGCCGGCCATCCAAATAATATTTTATAATCTGTTTTATAATATTATAGTATGCATTAGTTACTATGGGACCAAAGCTATAGGGTCATTATGTACTCTGTTATGGGGTTGCAAATGCGTGCCCATCCATCCATTAACTTTGACGATTCAAATTGCTTATTTTAAGTTTACTGAATACAGAAATTTTGATTTTGATTTTTTATAATTAGAATAGTATGTAAGTACCTACACAAAAAGGTGGCGACAAGCTTATTTTTTGATAGTAATTTCAATTATAATTAGAAATTTGGAGCGTGGCAGGATTTGGCAGATTTTGGCAGATTTTTGGCCAGTGTCGGGCAGATTTGCCAATTTTGAGATGGTCACACTGGTACACAGCCGCGTACTTACAACGAGTTACGAATAAACAGGGGAGAGAGTTTGCTACTTGACCAGGGGCTGGCGATGAGACTCCTGGGTATTTCCTGAGAAATATGCAATTTCAGAAAAAATTGCATATAAAATTTAATAGTTATTTTTCGCATTTTTTTTTCATTATATCGACTGATTATAGCATTAACATTAAATTAATACAAAAGGCCCCATTGTAAGCGTACAATTAAAGAAGATATGGGCCTCCAAAATTTTAGAACCCATGGTGATGACCATTGACATGGAGACATGGTGATTACGTTAAGAGATATGGTAATGACAAATTATACCACGGTAGTTTTTATAAGGAACGTTAATTACTCTTATTGTGTAAATTGAAAAAAAAGCATAAATTTTAGTTGTTAACAAAATAATCATTTAAATTTCAGACTTACAATTAAGAAAAAAGTACTTATTAAAACATAAATCGCAGTCTTCTAATTCAGTCTAAAATCTCTGATTTTAACGAAAACAAAGAAATCATTTAATATAGATGACTGTTTTTTTACAGAAAATTATAAGCCAATGGTCAATTTTGAAGGGATCTGCCGGTTATGTAAGATCTTTAGACATGTCTGTAGTCATCATTGACAGTGATTTAGAAGTCGCTGGTCCGACATCCTGTACAAAAGGTTTAGCACATACTTTAGAGAGGACTTCAAATTAGGTGTCGGCTCAAAATAATTTTAAAATACTCGACTTGTCTCAGTAGTTTTGCATGGCCCTAATATTATTGGGACTTCGGACATGAAATTCGACACAGAAGCTTCAGCAAATACTCTTTGAATCAGACGTGAGGTCCGAATGATAATGTGAAACATCAGCGTCTGTAGTTGTCTTGCCTTATCTTATCTAGTGGGGCCTGCAGAGGTCTCCCTCTCGCAGTAGCACGTCGACCCATTGTGATCTTTTGTGCAACCCCGTCCTATCACTCTGCCTCCTCAGTGAAGATAATTGCCATAAGCTTGGCAATGTTCTTGAGGGCAAAGAGCCTAAAATCTTCTGGTTTCGGGTAGGCCGATCCCAGAAGATTCATTATTTTCCTGGCAAAAGAGTCGCTCGCAGTCACACAGTAGGTGCTGCATGGACTCCGTTTCCCCTCCACATGCCCTGCACAGGTTGTCTGTTGCTAGTTGCATTTTGTGGAGCATTTGTTTTGTGGCGTTTGTAGTTAATGTTGAAGTGACATTTGTAGTAATTTTAATATCCTCCAACGTTTCAGAAGTTGCTGGTACAACATCCTGCATACACAGCTCAGCTTTTGAAGCTTCAAGACACTCATGATCTGGTATTAATTGTGAAGTTTCATCATTTGATTCGACCCATGGATTTACATTCACACTGTCGATCATTGGTGATTTATCGCACTCGCCTGGCTGGGCATTCTTTCCAGGAGCAATCAATATATTTGAGGTATTATGGGTTTCTCTCTACCCGGAGGAATCATGAATATATAAGGATTGATTTAGAACCACTTCTCCTCAGTCAGACTTGCAGTACTGTGTTAAGGTATTAAGGAGAGGAGTGGGACAAGTTTTCAGCTTTCCTCAAATACTGTTTCGGAAATGTTCACCAGCTCTCCGGCCAACAACATTACCATGTCAGAACAGTCATTACCATGGGGGAAAAAAACACGGTAAAACGTGGTAATTACATACATAGTAATGACGATCCATAAGTTTTTTCTACCTAGTTTTAAAACAAATTGGCGTTTTTGAAAATTCTGGGTTTTAAAGAAAGCACATCCCTTGGTACTTTAAAGTATATCAAGTAAATTATAGTTTTAAAAGCACTTATCAAGTTATGAATTCCACGGTGATGATGCGGTTTCGTGACAAACTCAAAAATCACGAATAAAAAGTAAATTTATCTACTAAATTTGCGGGAACAAGAGACGTGCATTTTTACTAACGTGTCAGTCGGGACTGCGGGGATCGGAGCGTGCATGTTCATATAAACCATTGGTCTACTGACCGAATGTACAGGTCGCGACATGACTTGACACGGTAATGGCGATTTTTTCGTAGGACACAATTTAAATTACTTTTCTTGCTACGTGTATGGACAAAAACATAATTAATAATGATAAATAGGTGTGTAAGATATTGCAGTTTGATGGTGTCATGATTATTTAAGTATTAAAGTGACGTATTATGTTGGACCTTGGTTTTACTGTTCACCCACGGTAATTAGGTTTTGACACTTTGAAATGAAAGTTAATTTAAAATATGTTTAAAATATAGAACTATAATTATTGTAACAGTAAGAAAAAGTCGGTCTTTGAATAATTATGCCAAAAAAAGAATAAAAATAATCATAATTTATGTAACAATTATTTGAACGGACGCCACTTTTGCATTGTGTAAGCTTCAGGATATTACCCTCCTAGTGATTCCTGACTACAATACGAAAGGCTGGCCACCTTTTGCTGCC